>SNQJ01S0173685.1:0-12962 GCA_010110895.2 Picea sitchensis | reverse complement strand
CAAACCAGGGGGAGCTTGTAAATTTTGTAAAACAAATATAAGGTCTGCATACCATGGAGAGTTGAGAAATACCTCTCTAACGTTTGGAGTCGCCATCTCCCCCTGTTAATATGCCACATCTAGAAAATTAATGTCAAGAGCCTGGAAGTTAGATTCAACCATTAATTTAGCAAGGCCTTGGCCTTTGATTAATTTTGTGGGCTTAATCTCTATATCGTATTCTAAAATGACTGCAATCCATTTTCCCCTTCTTCCATCCGGGTTGTCCTGTGTCAAGATATCCTTAACTACCACATTCGGAACATAAGCTATGGTGTGTGAATGGAGAATGTAGACCCTGAAGTCCTTTATTGCTTTTACCAAAGCAAAAGCTTGCTTCTCCATGATATTGTAGTTCAGGGCAGCATCTCTTAAAGCTTTGTTGAAGAAATCTATGGGTTGTTCATACCCTTCACTGTTCTTTTGCAGTAATACCGCTACTATAGTATGTTCAGAGGCGAAAAAAAACAGATAGAAATCTTTAGTGAAATCGGGACTGATCAAAACGGGGGCTTCTGTGAGTTCTTGTTTGACTTGTTCAAAGGATTGTCTGGACTCAGAGTCCCATTTGATTTTTACACCTTTTTTAAGCATGTTTGTTATGTTTCTGAGGAGTTCGGCCAGATTTGGAATAAATCTTCATATAAAGTTAATTTGCCCGATAAACGACTGTAGTTCTTTGAGTTTTCTTGGGTGTTCTACTTTTAGTATGGCCTCTATTCTGCTGGGGTCTATTTTAATTCCTTCCTTTGAGATGATATGTCCCAACAATTTGCCTTCTTCTAACCCAAAAAGACATTTCTTAGGATTTAAAGAAATCCCAAACCTTCTACATTTCTCAAAAACTCGTCTAAGGTGCCGCAGGTGTTCATCATCAGATTTGGAAAACACAGTCACATCATCTAAATAAACGACAATAAACTTACCTGCTTCTTCCACGAAGGCGATATCCATTTCCCTCTGAAACGTGGCTCCTGCATTCATCAAACCAAAAGGAATCTTCACATACATGAAAGTGCCCCATGGTGTGGTAAAAGCGGTTTTATCTTGATCATCTGGGTGAACTAGGACCTGGTTGTAGCCCGAGAAACCATCCAACAGAGATATCTGATTGGACCCGACCACCTTTTGCAGGAGGTGGCCATTTTCGGTAATGGGTAATTATCTTTCAGGGATACTTTGTTCATATTTTGGAAATCAATACAGAGCCTGATTTCCCCGGTTTTCTTCCGTGTAGGGACTAAATTAGAGACCCACTTAGATAAACGTAGCGGGACTATGATCTTGGCATCGTACATTTTCTTGATTTCTTTTTCTATTAGAGGGAGAAACTTGGGATTTATCCTCCTAAGTTTCTGCCTAAATGGTTTTTGGTCTTCCTTTATGGTAATCCTGTGTTGTATGATGCTGGTATCATAGGCTTTCAAATCTTCATAGCCCCAGGAAAAAAATCTGAATATTCTTTGAATAGCTTAATGTATTTAAGCTTTTGTTCTGGGGATAATGATTTGGACAGTTTGACCATCCTAGGCTTCTCTTCAGTCCCTATATTTCATTCTTCTACCTCTTTTCCGTGTGCTTCAATTTTGGGTTTCTTGGCTACATCGTCACTATCAAACAAGTCTTCTAAAGGAACAAGACCTCTAGGTAAAATATTGCTTTTCAACTGTAAAACATCGGCCTCTATTTCGTCATCCCCTAACTCTCCTGAATATACTGTATCTACTCCTGAATCTACAGTATTCACACTATCTATTTCAAACTCAGAATTATTTACATTCTCGTCTTCATTTTCTAAATCTATATTGGTACATTCAAAATCGTTCTTGCATTGCAGAAAATCCTCTATCTGATCATCGTTTCCAAACACTTGCCAGTACCTGATATTATCAGGAACCGTTGGTTTGCATTTCACTTCAACAGTGTATGGGCGAGTTTGGCAGAAAGGAATCTTGCAAGAGGCTACGGACGTAGCCAATCCGTTGGCCAGAATATTCTGTCCCCTCGGCATTACCTGTAAGTCAATCTCATTAAAACACTTCAAAGCATCAAGCACAACATTCATGTAGGCTCTAAGGCGCGGGTGTTTAGCAGCATACTCACCTTTAATTTGCTTGATTATTAATTCAGAGTCACCCCTTACCATTATTTGTTTAGCACCAACCTTTTTCAACAGCTTCAGACCGAGCATTAAAGCTTCATACTCGGCAACATTGTTAGTGCACTGGAAATTTAATTTGTAGCAATGATTTTCTGAATACCTGTTTCGATGATTATGCAGCCAGACTCCAGCTCCTGCTCCTTCTTTACTCACAGCTCCATCAAAATCCATACTCTAGAAATCGGCGGGGAATTCTTCAGTGATTACGTTTTTCATCTTTTCTACCTCACTGATTTCTGGACCTTCATCTTGACTAGATACATCTTCCATCAGCTGAGTATCTTGCTCTTCCGTATCACCATCATTGTATAAGATGAATGAATCTAAATCGGAATGTGTAGAGTAAAGGGGGTAATTGTGTGGCTTTTCTTGACTACTGACCATGTACTTCATCAGTGTTTCTCTGTATAACCTCCTCTATTGTCCAAACACTGGGATAGTGGCGTAAGACATATCCAACTGCAGGGTTCCTTTCAACTTAGCTCCCCAAGATCGGGATAGTAACATTTCATACTTTGGTGGGATGTCTGCAACCACCACGTCCATTACCATGCTTTTTGAAGGAATCTGAACCAGGGTGATGCATAGGTCCTTGATCAAACCAATACATTTGACTTTTCTAGAGTCGAATGAATGTAAATCCTTGTATGGTCTGGTGACCTCTAGTCCCAGTTTTTCCATTACTGCTTTGGGCATCAAATTATGTGAGGCACCTGAGTCCAGCATAGCGTTATGAAATATCAAGTTGTGTATGTTTAAACTGATATAAAAGGGAGCTACATCACTGGTATCGTCTCGACCGTCTACTTTAGGTCTGAAGAGAAGTTCGGGATGATTGTCAGTAAGGTTCACTGTGCCTGAATGAGTCACTGATTCAATAGTCAAGGCTTTGGTGCCTATGTCAGGCTCAATGGCCAGTGATTTTATTACTTGTGAACGATAACCATATCTGTTCATCAACTCTCTAAGTAGGATGGGAATTTTTATTTTTGCCAATTCCCCTTCAAGAATAAAGGGTGTAAGCGCTCTGCCTTGGTTCGTCAGTTCTAATTTGTCTGCCATGTTCTTCGGCTCAGAAGTACTCGGCGGGTAAACATGTGAAGCATCAGGTTGTGACGGTCTTTTCATAATGGTGATGTTTTTCTTCAAAGGAGCATCAGCTTTACTCTTCTCAGAAATCTTCTCGGCAGAAGTCTTCTCAGGAGTCTTTTCAGTAGAAGGTNGGGTTTTCTTGGTTTCGACTGTCTTCTATGTTTCGGTCGTCTTCTTGGAAGGAGTCCCTTCTGTCTTCGAACTCCCTTATGTCTTATTGCTACGCAGATTGTACTGTCGGTGTACCTACAGAATAGCATTCTCAAAGGCTCGTTGTTCTGCATCTTCAGCTGCTTCACTTACCTTTGTTTGATTTAGCAGAAAGAGTTCCTGCTCTTCTTGGGTGAGGAAAATAGCCTCATTGTCATGAATGCCCATGAGATTGATTTGTGTGTCCTCCACTTCCTCAATCACTTCTCCCCCTTCATCAACGTAGTTTTCTTGTAGGGGAGGTCTAATCTGTTGATCTGGGCCCCTCTGTTCTCTTTGATCCCGAGGATCTCTCTGTCTGATCTGAGGAGGATTTCTCCTAAAATTGGGGTTCTGAATCGGAGGTGCAGGTGTGTTGTCTCTCAGAGGATTTTTGTCTGACACATTCACTCTTTCCAGTAATAGTTCCAAATTTCTGACCACAGAATCCCATTTGGAATCAGTGGTTGACGAGGAAGGTTCTTCTTTGATCGTGACTCTCCTTTCTGATCTCTGGCGGGCCCTTTTCGCCAACAGATTAGCCTCCACACTAATAGCACTTTTCTGCATGTCCTCTAGGGTGGCAGCGTTTCTTTCTCTTAATTGGTAAGACACGTCAGCATCAAATCCATCAGGGAATTTAATCAATGCCAAATCCTGTGGAGGTTTGATTTCAGTTGGGATGGCATTATACAAGTTGTTAAAATGGGTGCAATAATCTTGCATCGTCTCACCTTGATTTCTTTTTATATTCTCATATTCTGACAGTATTTGGAGAGGGTTTTTCTTTACCTCCCATCTTTCAAGAAAACTTCTTTGGAATGAAACAAGGTCAGGAATTGAGGCGACAGGTAAAGCTTTGAACCATTTCTTGACGTCTCCTGTCAGATTCTGGGCAAACAGTCGCATTTGAACATCAACCTCGTCAACTTCTTGCAAGTTGAAATAGTCATTCATCTTATCCACATGTTGTTGGGCGTTCAAAGGTCCGATTGCATCGAACTGTGGAAGTCTCGTTTGGTAGTCTTGGGGCATAGCATGTAGCAGCGCAGCCAACACCAAAGGAGCATATCGAGCTGCCATGATGGGTGGAGGAGGTGGAACGACAACCTGGATGGTTGGAGAGGTAGCGACTGAAGACGATGAAGAGGAGGGACTGAGCAGTACTGAGGTAGTGATTTGTAGTTTAGTCATGGGAGACAAGACTTCGGGGGTTCGGGGTTGCAACACAGTTGGGTCAAAGACGAGTCTAGACACAAAAGTTTCAGACCGTGTTCTAACTAGGCTTCGAGGTGGAAAGGTATCAAGATCAAGGTTTTGAGAGATATCTGGTTCTCCGGAAAAGGAAGGAGACTTATGCAAGGCGGTATGACTCCCTGAGCCGACAACCGAGGCCTTTCGCTTGAGAAACTGCTCGGGGTTATCTATCACTATAGAGGGTTCTCGGTTTGGATGAGACCTAGTATGAATGTTCTTGGAAGCCATAACTCTTTTTGGGTTTTATATATATATATAAATTTTTAATTTTGCGAGTCTGAAAATAATATGTACAAAGTTCGATCAACCTCTAAACATTACTTTCTCCTCAAAGTCAAACGTTCTTTTTAGGGGAAAGAACATGTAAAGTTATCAGTTTTTTTTTTTAGTTCTTCCCCAGTGGAGTCGCCATTATGTTAGCACTCTGTAAATTTCCTAGAGGTTGACAAAGAAGGAATCCACAAAGGTAACTTTATCCAACCACTTTTAAAGCTGGGATCTAGCCCTTCCAGCTTCAGAGAGGGATCTCTCTATATGATTTAGCTTTGTTTTTAATTCATATGTTAGGCTAGGTAAAGGAACAAGTAGGTTTTGTTCTAAAAGTATTTATGAATTGGTTGGTTGAGACAGTCTACACCTCCATTGGGCTATGGGGTCTATGTTATAATCAATATGAGATACAAACCATAAACATAAAGTAAAACTTCCATAGGGCGAGATGATATACTCACTGGATCTTCAATATTTTAAATGATGGACAGAAGAAAAGATAAGAAAGATCACTCAACTAAGAAGCAGTTAAGAATTCCTTAATTGAAAACCTTAGAAGATAAACATTAAAACCTTTAAATTCGGAAACAGGGTATCTAAGATAAATCCTGCAACATACGTTACTTTTAAAGATTAGGTTCAGAAAACAATATGATCACAAAGCAAGAAAAACATTCGACTTAGAGAAAAACGTCACCAGTGAATACACGCAAGAATCCTGTAAAAGTGCTTCCTCTTTATTAATGGCAGATCTCTTCAAAAATGGTTACAGTCTGGTAGCGCCGGGGTGTGAAGATAAACAACCCCCAATACTTCAAAATGTGAAGTATTTATAATTCAAAATACAAACGTTCCTGTCATAACTGATCAGGACGTGTTTATTCTATTTTTAGTCTAAGTACTTTAACTAATCAAAACTGCTTGATGACTCGGTACAACTGTATGCGGAATTTCTGGGGTAGGCCGTTGGCGAGGTTCCTACGCAACCTCTTCTGACTGGACGGGTGACTGGATTGGGACAGCTCATCTGCTAGTCTAGTAGATCACAAAGTTCTTCCCATCTGAGATGACTTGGCACTGTGACTTTGAGTAGTCTCCGACACACGTCATCCATGTATGTATACTTAGCGAAGGTGGGCTTAATGAGGAATATGTATCGAATCTCATGTTGGATACTAATGTCCAATTGCAGGGCATCCATGAATGCTTTGGCAGTGATGCTCCCTTGTATCCTTGCAAACTTCGAACTGTCCTGAGCCACTTCAGCCAGTCTCTTCATGTAATCTGGGAGTGTCATGAGTTTGTCATTAATGACCTTCAGACCAGGTAGGCCTTTCTTCTGAAGAGCATCAATCTTATTGAAGAACTTCTGTACTCCTTGTTCCATGACTTGAACCTTTTCTTCCAGCTGCAGCATTAGACTTCTCTTGGTTAAAACCCTTTTTACTTCAAGTATAGTCTCTGTTCTATCCTCGATATTTAGTTCTTCTAGTTCCTCTCTGGTCTTGGAATTCACGAACCTGATGATCTCATTTGCTTGTGTTGGCATGTCTCCCAATTCCACTCTGATTTTCTCAATGGCATGTTTGCTCCTCTGGAGCAACTCATTCTGTTCAAACATGATCTGGATCATGGGCCAGATCTCATTTATGGACTTGGTAATGTCAGTCCATACATTCTCTTTGACCTCAGCCAAAGTCTTCCCAGCCATTGTTTTCTTTTGGAGTTGTTGTAACTCCTTCCTGAGATGCTCTGTTACCTGCTTTTCTTTGGATAGGCATGTCTGGAAGGAAGTTTTGAGATCTTGGAGGTTCTCCACTTCTTTCTTAAGCCTGCTGATTTTTGTCTCTTGCAGGTTCATCTTCACCATGGACTTGGCAAGGTCTGATGTTCCTTCTGGTAGTGACACTGGTGTTACAGATGGGATTTTTGTCACTCCGACAATGGGGATAGCACTCAATGGAATGCCTTCCATCGGATTCATCTGTTCTTTCTCTTTCAATAATCTTTCCATCTCAGCTTCCATTTCCTTGAGCTGAGCATTCTACTCCATGAGAAACTTTAGCATCTCATCCTTCTCACCTTTTTTCTCCGCTATCTCCTTCGCCTGTGAGTCCTCTGTAGGCGGGAGTTTCAGCTGTTTTCTTAAGGATGTGATGTCTGCATTCTTTTTCTTTATCATCTCTTCTGCTGCTTTGACGTTTGCAGGATCATAACCGATCTTGAGGACCAGCTCCTCCAACGTCTTGATTCTGTTGTCTTTCGCAAAAGATGATATCTTTTCCATCTTAAGCTGTGTTTGAGCATTGTTAAGAGATACCTGAAATTTAGCTGCCGAGGTTGAAGCATGTGCCAATGTGTGGAAAACCATCTCCCCTGTTTGTTTGTGCAGATCCATCTGATCTGTTGGGTGCATGTCTTTCGCTTGGAATTCGAAAGTGGCCCTCTTGTAGTCTAAAATAACCTTGGGATCCGGTACCTATGCTTGGAGGTAGGCCATGTGCATCCTACCCTTTTCTGTGTCAAATGCTGAAAGAATCCTATGTTGTGCGGTGGATGATTGCTTCCCGAAGTGGGCATAAGTACTGCTAGTGAGGGTCTAGTTCTTCTTCTTGATCAATTCATACTTCTCGAAAATGCCCAACTTGGGCCCAGTTTTGCTTGGCTGAGTATCCAGGGGAGAATCTGTGGATTTCTTCGATAATGTTGTTGTGATTGCCTTATGTTGGCTCGAACCAAAAGGTAGAATGACTGGCTTGATCACTGGGGTAGTTACTGTGGTAGGCGGGACTTCTTGTTCTACTGTCGTGCCAGGCGTTGAAACTCTCTTTGGCCTCTTGCCGTGCATCTGGAATTCCTCTGATGACACCTCTATTACAAGTGGAGACGACTCTTGTCGAGGCCTTTTTTCCTTGGGGACCTGAGGTGTTGTATTGGGTGGCACACTTGTCGAGGGAACCTACTGTTCTACTTCAACTTGCTGCTCCATATCGACTAAGCTGTCAGGCAGCGAGACTGTTTGATTTGTAAACTTTTCGATCTCGGGCATGGGCTCATGCACATACGGGACATTCTTATTTCTCACCCGCATTTCGGAAATGATCCCGTATGGATCGTAATTCCATGGGAAGCTTAAGAAAAACTTCATCTCTCTCAACATCCGGTCTGCTTCATCTCCGGCACCATGACTATTGCATATAAAAGAACCTATCTGCCCTTTGATGCGCAGTTGTTGTTTTTTCTTCAATGAGACGAAATGAATGTTGTCTGAATTTATAATTTGTCTAATATACTCTAATGCAAAGATTCTTACTGGAACGTACTTTGGCAGCTTGTAGGGTGCCAATTCGCACCCGAAGACTCTGATTTCAGTGTGGTTCTGATACAGGAACTCGTCTCTTGTCTTTGCATTGTCCGAGAGATGTAGAATTCTCTGGACCTCGTCATTTATTCGTGGCTCGGGCCTGCCGCTCAGCATGCTTACCACCAGGTGATAGAAAAGATCAATGAAATCCTTGAAGCTATACTCTGTGGAGTTACGTTTCAGCAGAGAAGTCCATGCTATGACTGGCTAGGGCCTTCCGTCTGCATCCATCTTCTACATGGAGAAACTGAATTTGTCAGCTTGAAAGTAAACGAACATGTATGCCAGTATGGAAGAATATCTGAACATACCCTCTGTGCCAAAATTCACAAACTGTTCATGAATATTATCGGCCAAGAAGGTGTTGTAATTGAACTGCGTTGTGGGCTTTTCATCATTTGAGAAATGGATAGAAAGCCCAGGATGGGCTCATCTACCCATTGGTCAGAATAATAACCAAGCAGGGCACAAAGGGAAGAAATGATTTGGTTTCCTTTGGTGAAGAACATGGATGACGGGTAAGGGGGATTTGTGAAAGGGAATTGAGTGGAAGTGGGGAGGAAAAGCTCGAATATCTGAGCTCTCTGGGGAAAGGTCATTTTTTTTATATAACTCAGTGAGGATTTCTAAATTGAAAGGGGACGCAAATTCAGCATGGGGAATTTGCATCATCTGGTCAATGTCTTCGGGAGTGATGAAGAAGAGGACGTCTCCTGATGAAGAGACGATGGCCCTTTGGTCGGGGATATAGTGTGCTTGGCCTTTGAGGGTGAATTCCAGGAAGTGGTGGATCTGGGGAAACAAGTATAGGGGCAAATTGGACTCCCAAAGTCCAATTTCATCACTCTGGTCCAGGAACACCTCCCGGAGCCATGACTGGAGGTCCAAAAAATTGAATTCACACTTGGTATCAGCAATCAATCTATCTTTATCGACCAAGGGGATTTTGTCCAAGTCGACAGGGGGAGGAAGAAAAGGATTCTCTTCTCCTTCCACTAGTCTTGGCTTTGGCGCCATCTCTGCAACAGTACCTGCAATAAACAATATGTTAGTGGGGTCGACTGACTGTGGATGAAGGTGATGGGGAAGAAATGGAGGAATAAGAGGTAAGTTTTTCTGGCGCGATGGACAAATAACGAGTGAAAGGGGAATAACGGTAGTTTTATTTAAAACTGGGGTCGGTCGAACGCGGGAAATCGGTCAGCATGACAACGGGTATATTATCTAGTAATTAATGGGCAACGGGCCACTTGGGGGTGAGTTGGCAGGTGACGGTGTCCCAAACATACAAACAGGTGACGTGGAGGCCAGAGATTGGAGGTAAAGGTCGCAAAAGGGGGCCGGTCATGAGTGAAAAGGGAAAAGGACTGATAGCAGGGACTGACAAGAGTTATGGGATGTGACACGACCACAGGAACAAGTGGAACAAGTGGACTCAGTGGAGGATGATGTCCATGAGTGACGGGTTGTCAAATAGCATGTGGGGGATGGGACCTGAGGACCAATAGGCTGACGCCACGTATGACCAGGGGCCCGATGAAAGGGATATCCATTCCGGACCCCTCCCCCTCCTCGGTTAAAAGCAGAACACCAGGGGGGGTCGAAAATCCATTGTGATCCATTGATCTACGCGCTTGTCTCCTGGTCGTGGATCTGAGCGTGCTCTTTAATACTCATTCCGGACCCCCCCCTCCATTAAAGGCAGAACGGACAGGGGGGTCTGGAATCCATTGTGAACCGTTGATTTAAGCGCCCTTCCCTGGGCCGTCCAGATTTGCGCCAATGTTATTACTGATTCTGGACCCCCCCCTGATTAAAAGCAGAATAGTCGAGGGGGTTCAGAATGCTCTGTGTGCCGTAGATCTGGGTGCCATGATCTGGATCATTGAAAAGTGCATGGAGCATACACCAGGAGTCGAGAAAAATGTGTTGGGAAACTTAGGATANTAGAACGGTCGGGGGGGTCCGGGATGCTCTGTGCGCCGTAGATCTGGGCGCCACGATCTAGATCGTTGAAAAGTGCACGGAGCATACAACAAGAGTGGAGAAAAATGTGTTGGGAACTTAGGATAAGTGCATTTTTGGGGTTTTTTCCAATCGTTTCACATAGACACCACCAAGGGAACTTCGTCTAAACTATCCTTAGGCAATGGAGACATGGTGTAGCATTTTCATCAATCTGGTCTCATGGGTGGTGAAGAAAATGAAGCAACTAAACTACATGCTAACCTATCTCCCTAGGATTGTTAACCCAGATTAAACTATTGGGTTAAGAAATTACTCTACCTAAGGGATATCTGACCAGGATTAGACAATCTGGTCAGATTTATTCACTAATCTAACCTAGGGGCTATCTGACCAGGATTAGACAGTCTGGTAAAATGTATTCACTACCCTATCAACATTAAATTTAAAAGGAACTTGGCCATGCTTGAAAGGTATGACCAAGTTACTATTATTGCATGGGGCTTTTTATTTCAATTCTTTTATGCCCTCTTTTCTTTTCATTTTTGTTTTCTTTTTCTTTTTTATTTTCCTTTTCTTTTCTTTTCAAATTATTTGCAGAATGAAAAATCATTTGTCAAAAAAAAAACTAGATACAGATAATATCCAAATCATCAGTTGATTCCCATAATTTATGGGGTGATAACAGCTAGCACATGCTAGCTTTCCCCCATGTTGGAATGATGTTATTCAAGATGTGATTCCACTAGGGGGAAATCTAGCACATGCCAGCTTTCCCCCACAATGAATGAAGTTGTTTGAGATGAGATTGTTCTTCTGCAAAAGGGAAAACTAGCACGCGCTATCTTACCCCCATGGTGGGATGATTTTCGAGATGCACTAGTGCTTGTGCAAGAGGAAAAGCTAGCATTTTCGAGATGCACTTGGGCTTCTGCAAGATTGAAAGCAAGCACACGCTAGCTTTCCCCCATGTTGGAATGATGTTATTCGAGATGTGATTGTGCTAGGGGGGAAGCTAGCACATGCTAGCTTTCCGGCACATTGAATGGTGTTGTTAGAGATGTGCTTGTGCTTCTGGAAGAGGGAAATCCAACATAAACTAGCTTTCTCCCACGGTGGAATTATGTTGTTTCAAGATGCACTTGTGCTTGTTCAAGAGGGAAAGCTAGCACACGCTAGATTTCCTTGACGGTGGAATGATGTTGTTCAAGATGAGCTTATTCTTGTGCAAGAGGAAAGACTAGCATGTGCAATCTTTCCTTCATGATAAAATGATGTTGTTCGAGATGCACTTGTGCTTGTGCAAGAGGAAAAGCTATCACGCGTAGGCTTTCCCCTATGGTGGAATGATGTTGTTCGAGATGCACTTGTGCTTCTGCAATATTGAAAGCTAGCACGCACTAGCTTTCCCAGATGTTGGAATGATGTTATTCGAGATGTGATCGTGCTAGGGGGAAATCTAGCACATGCTAGATTTCCGCCACATTGAATGATGTTGTTTCAAAGGAGCTTTTGCTTGTACAAGAGTGAAAACTAGCATGCGCTAGCTTACCCTCATGGTCGGATGATTTTTGAGATATGCTAGTGCTTGTGCAAGAGGGAAAGATGGCATGCACTAGCTTTCCCCCATGGTCGAATGATGTTATTCGAGATGTGCTTGTGCTTTTTCAAGAGGAAAATCCAAAGCTAAACTAGCTTTCCCCCACGGTGGAATGATGTTGTTTCAAGATGAACTTGTGCTTGTTCAAGAGGAAAGATAGCACATGCTAGATTTCCTTGATGGTGGAATGATGTTGTTCAAGATGAGCTTATGCTTGTGCAAGAGGGAAGACTAGAATGTGCAAGCTTTCCTCCATGCTAAAAGAATTGTTCGACATGCGCTTGTGCTTGTGCAAGAGACAAAGCTAGCACGCGCTAGCTTTCCCCCATGGTGGAATGATGTTCTTCGAGATGCACTTGTGCTTCTGCAAGATGGAAAGATAGCACGCACTAGTTGTCCCCCATGTTGGAATGATGTTATTCAAGATGTAATTGTGATAGGGGGAAAGCTATCACATTGAATGATGATGTTTGAGATGAGCTTGTGCTTGTGCTAGGGGGAAAGCTAGCACATGCTAGATTTCCCCCACATTGAATGATGTTGTTTGAGATGAGCTTGTTCTTGTGCAAGAGTGAAAACTAGCATGCGCAAGCTTACCCTCATGGTCGGATGATTTTCGAGATACGCTAGTGCTTGTGCAAGAGGGAAAGATAGCCCTTGCACAAGCACTAGCTTTCCCCCATGGTGGAATGATATTGTTCGAGATGTGCTTGTGCTTTTGCAAGAGGGAAATCCAAAGGTAAACTAGCTTTCCCCCAAGGTGGAATGATGTTGTTTCAAGATGCACTTGTTCTTATTCAAGAAGAAAGCTAGAACACGCTAGATTTCCTTGACGGTGGAATGATGTTGTTCAAGATAAGCTTATGCTTGCGCAAGAGGGAAGACTAGCATGTGCAAGCTTTCCTCCATGCTAAAACAATTGTTCGACATGCGCTTGTGCTTGTGAAAGAGAGAAAGCTAGCACGCGCTAGCTTCCCCCCATGGTGGAATGATGTTGTTCGAGATGCACTTGTGCTTCTGCAAGA
>SNQJ01S0173684.1:21374-33432 GCA_010110895.2 Picea sitchensis | reverse complement strand
GAACTCATGAAAGTTTGTCCTTATGAAAGAAAATTTTAGGAAGTAATTTTTAAATGTATAATATATTTGTTTAAGTGGTCTATAACACTGACTTAAAAACCTTGGGGTTTTTGTTTCAATAGTTTGATGAGGACATCAAGATACGATTATGATTTTAAATATTAGGAATTTGATCTTAAAATTCTATTATGAGTATCCATTGGTTGAGTGATGATGGACCTTTTGTGCTAGTTGAATGATTTTTTCTGGTTAAAGCTTTGATTTTATGTTTCCTAGGATTGATGTGAGATATAAAGTGTGTTAAAAATCGATATACCTTATGTATTTTTTGTGTTAAATCAAAACTTGAAAATGACTTGTTCATTAATGGTCCACAATGTTTGACAATGAGATGCGATAGGTAATACCATAGAGGGAGTAATACCATAGAGGGTTAGGGAACACTTCAAACAATACCTCTGTGGCATATGCTTTGTGGAAAGGTAATACCATAGAGGGAGCAATACCACAAAACTGGATCAGATTAAACCGTAAACCATGATTAGATTAAACCGTAAACCATAAGCCATGATCAGATTAAACCATAAACCATATCTTGTTCATAAAACAAAGATTCTTTGTATGTTTCCTATGTGGTGTCTCAAGCCCTCACACATGATGAATGAGCACCAAAGATAAATTTTATAACCTAATGCCACCCTCCATTAATTTTATCCCTTGATTATGGCTTAGGCCACAAGAATCCTCCCTAGAGAACCAAACAATCTATAAGATCCATGGTCCATGACATTAGGGTTCATGAGCCATGCATTGGACCATAAGCCAACATGCAAGCCCTATATGGGAAATTTTTGTCTTGTAAGTGGGATATGGTGGCCATTTTGAGATTTATAACATCAAGGATGTTTCTTTGGGCCTAGTCCTTGACCTACATAGGGGATATTTAGTTTGTAAGTGAGATATGGTCACCATATTGAGGATTGGTGCATTGGAGATGGCTCTTGGTGCCCATGCAATAGTTGAAAGCCAAAAGATAGGGTCTAAGGTCATAAAATTTGTCTCTAAAATATCATGGATATGTGTGGTCCCTTAGTCTACCATCACACATGCCCTAAATAGGGAATATATGATTCATGATTTCAATATGGGATGCATTGGATTGCAGGGAGGAGACATACTTAGTGGAGCATGGAGATTCCTCTCCCTTGCAACAACACATCAATTTGGGAGATCACCCTCACACTAACAACAACTATATGAGTGATGATGGAGGGAGATTGATTGAAACGCAAGTTGTGGAGATACCTACTGTTGTACCCGATGGTTGGTGTTCAGTGATGAGTACAAATGATTATTTACCATGGGTGCTAGTGAACGAGATTTTGGTCAAGTTCTTGGGATTGAACAAAGCATATGAGACTTTCCAGTTGTATAGTTGGTTGCAGATATTTATGATAGCCTTTCCCGATGCCTTCATTATTGACAAAAAAATAGAGGGATATAGATAGTGGCAAGGGACATGGAGAGTTGGTAGGTTGAGACCACCTGACAGGAGTGTCTTTATTGCATACAACAGGATAGGGGTGGATCATCAGAGACCAACTGTTGAGGCCTTGGGCATGACAGAGAGTATCTTAGGCCATGGGATAGAGGATATCTTAGAGGTTGATACATATTCAGACTCTCATTAGGATGAGGATGAATGGATTTCGACAGTTACCAGTAGAGCACATCAACAGTTAGTGGGGATTGGAAGTGATGGACTTCCAAATTTGACATGGGATCTAGGAGTCCATTTGGTCAATAGTTTGCTTCATCTTATGAGGATCCAAGAGTGGAGGATCCATTATGTATACTTTGAGAAAACAGTCATGATCAGAGTAGTGCAACATCAACACGATGGTCCCTATTAGAGACTAGCATGGGACCCTGGGATTACAGGGCTAGGCATTTTATTGACTGATGGAGATGAATGGATATTTGCACGAGGAATTCACTTTGAATTTCCAGTGAGCTTTAGTATTGGGGGGAGCACGTCACTTTTTGTTGATTGGTTGAGGTATTGCAGTACCTCACTATGGTAGCAACATGTTCAGTTAGTGGAGGTTGTGTTGGGTTTGGTACGGTCGTGGAGGATAGACTCATTTCGGGTTGAGACTGTGTGTTATTTGCAGGAGACTCATGGTGTTGATATGTTGTAGGACTTTCCTTCACGAGGCATTGTAGTTCACATTTTGATATGGGATCCAGGGATCGGAGTGCTTGATAGTTTAGTGTTTGATGGCATTGAGTTTCGAGTAGAGTGGTTGCTTGGGGAGTTGAATGAGATTCTTTAGCCATTGACCATTCTACTCATCATGGGCATTTGGGTGTCATGCGTGGTGAGCACTTGGAGATGCCACATCTTGAGGGGAGTCTACCTTGTGTCACATCGGTGGATATGGGACCCCGATATGATAGGTAGTTGGATTCATTTATTGCTTGGTAGTCATATTTTAGTTAAATTCACTAAGAATGTCATAATGGGCATATTACTTGGAGAAACCTCTTAGTGTAATAGATCATCAGAATCGGGAGGAAAAACACTACAATATAAGATGATGAGAAGTGAATTTCAGTGGAGGAAGAAGCCATAAAAATAGTTAAATCACTTTTTAGAATTAAAATGGTTAATTAATTAATTAAGTGATTTAATCAATGAATAATAAAATAAAGAAAAAATTAAGGGGTATAAAGGCGATATAGAGACCTCTATTCTCTCATCATGATGATTAATTATTTTGTATTCATCCTCTTGTTTTTTTGAGCTCATAGAACTTGGGGTTTGGAGGGTTTTGGTGACAAATCCTAGGATTGGTTTCCAACGATACACCCTAGCTAGTCATTTTGTGGGGGTTTTGGTGACAAATCCTAGGATTGGTTTCCAATGATACACCCTAGCTAGTCATTTTGTGGGAAGAAATCACTTTGATCTCTTCATTGGGAAGATTATACTTCTAATCGAGTTGTGGCTGAGATTTTAGGGTGTGGGGGTGAATTAGTGATTGTGGGACGAGCTCCTGTCCTGCTGGTCGCATGATTTCACTATTTGGGTGCACTCTAATCTAGATCTGAACCGAAAATATTTTTTGGGCGTCTTTCTTATGTAGCTGGGTGAGTTGCATACAAACCTGGGCACTCTCATTGATGAAATATTGTAGTTGGGCAAGTTTATGAAGTGCTGGGTCATTTTCTTTCATTGTGGGATGAATACCTCACTGTTGGAGTGAATTTGGGGCTGAGAGAATGTTTATTTACTAGCTGGGAAAATTATTGAAGGCAGGGGCTGAGTTCTGGACCATTATTTATCCATTTAAAGGCGGGATATCTCATGCAGGGCGCACAGGATTTGAGGAGGGCGCATTTGTCTCTAAGGAGGGAGAACTTAAATAGTGAAGGGCATATTGCTGATTGTGAAGGGTTGTAGAGTGCCAAAGGAGGGTGTATTGTTACAACAATGGTTGCAGAACCTTTGAAGGAAGTTAATCCCTTATTTCATCAAGTGTATTGACTGCCAATTGTTTGGGGAAACCTACAACCACTACCACAATACTCTTGTTGTTATTCAAGCCTGTATCAAACACAGGAAATATTAAAACAGAGCTACATCATTTTATGAGTAGACTGGACTGCATTTTCCCTGAGTCGAATTTGACATTGTGGGGATCCATTCCTATCTAGAAGAGGGCGACCTGAACCTATAATATGGCCAGCTTGTAGCAGGTCAAATTATTGCAATAAAAACCAAATGTTTGTATGCATTTTTCCTTGTTGTCCTGTGTGTTAAATTGTTGGTTATTTCCTTGTAAACTCTGTTGAAATAGATAGTCTAAACATGAAGCTTATTGGTGGCAAGTAAACATCATTCATCCTGAAAGCTACATAAGAAAACCAAAACAATAAATCCATAAACAAACAACAACCAATATAAGTGTTACATGGAGGATTGGAGTATGCTCACAAACGTTTTGACAAAAACTCTATATCAGAATTAAGCTACAACCAGCAAAGAAGGGGTTTATTAGTGAGAATAGAGGATTTCCATCAACTGTTTGACAAAAGACTCAAACCAAAGGTTTTGTTAAATACTACAACAATAGAGCTTGAGCATAAGGTGTTGAGTGGCCCATGTTCCCATTATTCACCCTTTAGCCTAAGGTTCAAGGAGAAGAGCTTGGTGCATCAGAGGCATTCACCTTCATTTGAAGAGGTAGTATTCTTGTGGTCCATTCACGACGAATACCTAAAGGAGTAGAGGTATCGATGAAAGGACTAGATGAATAAAGATACGGAAGTGCATCGGGCTGGGTGGAAGCTCGCACATATTGTCCCCATCTGTAGGTTTTGTGTTCTGTAGATAGGTTTTGTGTTTAGGTGTCTAGCTTCATCCTCATGTTGATTCTAACTCAATGCTTGTCATGATAAATCATTAATTTTCTACTGCTATGAATGATTTCTACAACCATTATGGATCAAACTAATTGCATCTAATCAATTACTTGTAACAATAACTCAAGCATATAATTATTTTCCAAGGTATTGCCAACATTCTACTTGATATTGGGCATAATTTCCATGGTTGTGTTGTTAGATTAAAGAAAGTTTCTTTGTTGTTGTTGTGAAGTATTTGTTACAGTTGTTAGGGATTGGCCTTATTGTTGATAACTTACCTAATGTCATGGTTAAAGTAGGCTGAAATCATTATTTAACATTTGTATCTTGTTATACTCATTAAGAGCTATATTTGGGAATTTATTTGAGAATTTAGGTGTCTAGCTTCATCCTCATGCTAATTGTAACTGAATCCTTGGCATAATAAGTCACTAATTTGTTGTTGTTATGAATGATTGCTACAATGATTATGGCTCAAACTTATTGCATCTAATCAATTACTTATAACAATAACTCAAACATATAATTATTGTCCAAGGTCTTCCCAACATTCTACTTGATATTGGGCATAATTTCCATGGTTGTGTTGTTGGATGAAAGCAAGTTTCCTTGTTTCTGTTGTGAAGTATTTGTTACAGCCATTAGGGTTTGGCCTTATTGTTGATAACTTACTGAATATCATGGTTAAAGTAGGCTGAAATCATTGTTTCACATTTGGATCCGGTTCTACTCATTGCCCAGACCTCGGTGTTAGAAATTGAGAAATAATGCAGAACAGTAAAATACTTTTCAAAATTTCAGTTAGAATTACAGCAAAGTCTCATTTTTCAGAGCGGTAAACACAACAACCCTTCTTGACACTCAGCAGAGAAACAATAAATTTCCGAGAGTGTAAATCCAACATACTTTCTGATCTAAATTGAAGAAACAAATAGATCAGTATCTAGATCTAAACTAGATGCTAATATAGATTTGATATACGTCAAAGCAAAAACTGATACACTATGGATCTGATATACATCAGATCTAAAATTCAAGTTAAGTAAAGAGTTTGACTAAAGAACAAAATAGTAAGTCACTTACCTTGAAGACTTACCATGAAGGAGATGCAAACACACATTAGAGATGAGATTCCATTAGTGCTTATTCTCAGCAAAATCTAGGGTCATTGATCTACCATACAGGTTAGATCCCTTGCCAAAAGATGAAAGGAATTTCTTGCCACCAGTAGGAGAAAACACCATACAGAAAACAACAGTAGATAGAACAAATGTGCCAAAGGGGTACGACTATGATGAGTATACAGTCATAGGGCATGATTGGTTAGGATAAAGGCCAGATCTGTGAAGGAGAGGTCACATTCAAAGCAAAGATGATTAGATCTAAGAGGAGAGGCCACGACCTACTCAAGGAGGCTCAATCTGATAAATAGGGGCCACTGCCCACTCAAGGGAGGCCTGATCTGCTAAGGAGAGGCCATGATCCAAGCAGAGGAAAAGGGTTGATCTGCAACAGAAAAAGCAACAGGGCAGAGCCACCAAAAATAGAGCCTCAAGGGCCGAACTATCATAGAAAACATGTATCAAGGCTAAGCCACCACAAAGGGAGCCTCAAGGGCCGAATTTCCACAGCAGAAATGTATCAAGGCCAAGCCACCACCACATAAAAATACATCAAGGGACACCGCAGCCAATTGCCACAAGGGAGGCCGTAACAAGCTTCATCAAGGAAGGCCACAACCAACTTCCACAAGGGAGGCCACAACAAACTTCATCAAGGGAGGCCACAACAAACTGTAGATAATCTCAGATCAAACTGCAAAAACAAGTGAGTGTAAGAATGAGGAGGGTAGATCTCTTTTTATACTAGGCTAGGGGTTAGACTAGGGGTAATTGAAAAGATAATAATTAAAATGATATTAAAAAATTAACATATTTAATTAATATAAATATTAATTAAACGTGTTATAAATTACACTTTTAATTAATACTTTCACATTGACCCTTAAAGCAGATACAAAACCCTAAATAAACACAATCAAGGGTGAAGAGGGTTTTGGCAAGGGTGACTGGGTGGCAATACTTGTCCATTCTCAAAGTGATCCTATTTGATTTTATCGTCACTGCATATGGGATACATCCCTCATGTGGGCATGTCCCCCTTTAGGGAGGTTCATACACCAATAAGATACCTGATCAAGGATCAGGTTGCCCTAGAACATTTCTGGGGTCTTATCCACCAAGGTCCAAGACCAAGGATCAACCCATGCCATAGGCATGGGTACCCTAGACCATGTCTAGGGGCCCTAGACATATCTAGGCGCTTTAACTGCTTGGTCCCAGACCAAGAACCCCAATCATGTACTGGGGGCCCTCTCAAGGGTCTTCACTGCTTGGTCCCATACCAAGAACTTATCCACCAAGGATCAACTCATGCCCCAGGCATGGGTACCCTGGACCATGTCCAGGGGGCCTAGACATATCTAGGGGATTTAATTTCTTGGTCCCAGACCAAGAACCCCAGTCATGTACTAGGGGCCCTCTTAGGGGTCTTTGCTACTTGGTGTTAGACCAAGAACCCTAGTCATATACTGGGGGCCCTCTCAGGGGTCTTTGTTGCTTGGTGCTAGACCAAGAACCCCAGTCATATACTGGGGGCCCTAACAAGGGTCTTTTTCCATGGCATTGACTGTTTGGTCCTAGACCAAGTACCCCAGGAGTGCATTGGGGCCCCTAGATCTCGGCTAGGGTCTTTTCCATCCTCTCAAAGAATGGATCTTACAGCTGCTTTAAATTTAACACTCCCTCTCGGCAAGAGAGGCATTCTCAGCTATACCAAGCTTGACACGAAAGTATACAAACTTTGTCAAGGACAGTGGCTTGGTAAAATTATCTGTTGTTTATTTTGCCGTCAGAACATTCTAAATGCTGAGAATGTTCTTATGAAATATGTCCCAGACATAGTAATATCTCATCTCAATGTGTTTCCATCTGTCGTGAAACACTAGATTCTTGGTGAGCTTTACATAGCTCTAATTGTCACAGTGAATGGTTGTGGGTTCAAGATCTGAACTGAACAAGTCGGAGAGTAGCTTCCTAAGCCACACTACTTTTCTACTTGCAGCAATGTAATCTGACTCTTCAGTGCTTTGGGCTGTGGAGCCCTGTTTCCTGCTGGATCAGGAAATCATTTCTGAACCCAATCCTGAAGCAATATCTGGAAGTGCTCTTCTGATTTACTGTATTACCCATCCAGACTAAATCTGTAAAACCATGGAGTATTATACCTCCACTGAAAAACATATCTCAGAATATGCTTCACTCTGATTGTCAATTGCACTTACTCTAAAACATTACCAATATTCCCCTAAGGTACACAGGCCATTGTTGAAATGATGCAAGCAGTGGGCATCTCGCAGAACAAATTCACAACCAACAAGCTTGGAGATGAACTTGGTGGAGGTATGGAAGTCATTGCACACATGGAGTTTATTTTATTTTATTTTTTATATCCAAATAGGTGTCTCAACGATGGTGTTGATGAGACCAAAAGAAATTTTCAATTTTCTCACCATGAGGATGGAAGGATGGCTCTTGTGTGATATCATGTAGAACAAGGTTCCTATTAGTCCCATTTTGTCATCTCACTCATAAAACTCTCGATGTACAATTTTACTTCATTCACCGTAATTTGATTACTTAGTTGTGATTGACTTGTTGTGCTCTCATAATAAGCATGACATACTACTCCATCATACAAAGGTTGCTCTGGAACACTAACAATCTCTAGTTGTGTATTAGGAAGAACATGAACATTAATATGAACATTAAGGATGCTTCAAAGCCAGGTCGCAAATCATCCAGTTTGTCTTTCCTCAACAAAATTTTCAAAATTTGCAGATAAATTTTGTCTTGTGTGAGACATCCGAATGCCTTCTCTATCTTAATATTCACGGGTGTTGAAAACTATGTTTCCACTTTCCAACTTTCTCTGATGCTTCCACAAATATATCTACTTCTGTCAACATAAATTTTGCATGCGGATTTTCTTCACCATAGAAAATATAAACATGTATCTTGCAACCTTCTCATTGTGATAGCAGATAACATATTCCTTGTGCTCCTCCTCCAAATCGTGTAACACAAAGTTGGTATCCGTCATATACCCTACCTCCTTAATCTGCTCTGTCAATCTCTCCAATGTTGTATATTTCTCCTATGTTTGTGGGTGGGACCTGTCATTAACTATAAATGAATGCACTATGTTCTTTATCCTCACATTTGACTTGATAGTATGTGCCCGATTGAGATGACCTTGTCCAGTGATTAAACAGGAAATGATGGCTGCACAACAATAATCATATTCACACCTCAACAAATTCATCCATTATGTTGGCCAATGGTAGCATTAGATGTCAAACAAGAAGACTTTTAATCTGCAATCCTTCAGGTCTTTGACCTGTAGCAGATTCTCAAGCATACAAAGTCTTGTAGCATGATGACAGTAGCAATTATTGGCATTGACATACCAGGTAATGATCAACATTATATATATATATATATATATCAATTGCATATTACCAGGAAACACTCTTTTGTGCGGACTCCATACAAAACTATATTTCAAACGTCCTATTTAGAGGAAATTCCAATGTTATGAAGGAGTTTCAACTTTCCACCTATTCCTCATGGCAATACACTAAGTATTCATTGTCATAGTAGTTTTATAAGTCATCATCATGGTAGCGTCGATGAGGTGGATGGTAAATTGGCTTGGCACTTGACAAGACTAGAGAGAAAATAAGCCAAGCCTAAGGAGGGAAGTTTCAAACGAATGTATCTGCATCAAGAAAGTGCCATTCAATATCACCAGGAATCTATGATGTCACTTGTAAATGCTCCAAGTGAGATAGAACCCATCCAAGCAATGGCCTTACTTAGTCAACCATCATTGTATGGAAAAAAAAATTGTTACAAGAACATGCAGTGGGACTTTCTATTGTACGTCTTTATGAAATAACCATGAAAGGTCCTAATTGAACCGATCCTTTTAAAAGGATGAGTTAGGCATGCTTGAATTGTGGATATGTGGATTGAATATTTCTTCCACGCTACCCGAGGTGTGTATAAAGGCGATAACATGCACCTAAATATCGATGAGGTATTCACAAGATACATTAAAGATCGAATCAACTACCCGTACAATTAAGGGCTTACCAAGTCAACATCATTAGAAGTGAGCTTCAAATTTGATAATAGATGTCATGTGTGTGGCCAAGGGTTTGCAATCCTGCATCTGGAATTTCTCTAGAATCTTGAAGGCGTACTTCCCTTTCCCAAGGAAGTTATTTTGGACCTTGCCAAATAAAAAATAATGCAGTAGACCAATATCCTTCATGTAAAATTCACTCGACAAATTTTACTTGCACCACCTAATTAGCTTCTCTAAACTATCTGCAATGATCAAATCATACACATATAGATCCAAGACAACCAAATCACTTTTAACATCCATATAATAGAGATTTGGATTGGAAACAGTCTTGGTGAACCCCAAGTTTAGTAGAAAGTCTTCAATCCTAACCCATAAAGGGATTTTTTAAACTTGCAAACATGGGTGTCATGCCACTTCAAAACCTCTGGGCTATGTTACCCTTCAAAATGTGGCATTTTATCCAACAGGAAGAGTGGCATTTTGTAGGAATTACACTCATTATTTCAAGTAGCAGATTTGTGGTATACTTCCTGAGGACATTTGCAGCAAGAGAAGTATTGTAGGTCCATCATTGAACAACTTTATGTCTGATCGACCTCAGATGGATCTTGATACATCTTATTCTGGTCCAATATTCTTTCTGAGTTGTTGCTACTGATGAGTTTAAATGTGAAGTTAAGGCACAATTGCTCCAACCCCCTTTAAAGACTCTCACAAGATATATGGTCACGATAATGAACTGTGCTATATACTGAGATCATGAAAGAAGCAGCTACATAGGTAATTGATTGCGGTCTCATGAAGGACGGATCATTAGCAAATCTTTTCCAACAGATAGGACTTTGACATATTGTTGCCAACTTGGAGATAAATCAATTGTTCGAGAGTGTTTTTGTAAGGAATACTCTCATCTTAAGTTGTGGATCCAATATGCTTAGTACATAACAACTTCATCTGATAATTTGTTACAGGATAGATGGATTGAGTGTGACTCTAGAAGACCATGCATGTCAGCAGTCTGAGCCTTTGTTACAGATATAAAGCGAATGGCAGTCCCAAAAGAAGAGATATGGAACAGTCATGGCTGCATTCAACCACATATCTGCAAATAGTGAGAAGATCTGCTAATAGGACTCAGAGTGATACACATTCTTCTAGTAGAAAGGAATATCTGAACCTGGAGATTAAAATTTTAAAATGACATGTATATGGTATCAAGTAGACAGTTGTGCCTTCAACAAAGTGCTTCAGTGGAATGGAACTTTTCTTCTTTCAGATTGGTCAAGCATTAAGGGATTTTGAGTATTTCAGATCGGTTAAGCATTTAGGGCTTCCTAAACATCATGAAAGTTCGAATGAATATCAGTTCAGCATGCAGGATTTGAATGAAGATGATGAATTATGATTTACTAGAGCACAAAGAGGATCGCTGAGGTGTTTAGCAGTTTTCTGGTTTATTTCGAAGGTCAGGAGTTACCTATTCCTAATTTCGATTATGTTAATTGTAGATAAATAAATTAGAAAAACACAGGAGTAATAAAACAACCTCAAAGGGAAGAAGAAGAAAGAGAAAACATAATATCATTTAGTGTTTGAAATGAGATCGTGGATGGTATGGTATTCCAATCTGGTTGGGATATTTATTTTCCACAATGGCTTCATGGGTAGTATCTCGAATTAAGCACATATGTCCATTTTCAAGAAACAAGACCGATGACTTAAAGGTTTCGGATGGTCTTGTGCGGTCCCTGCCAGTTCGGGAATCAACAAAACAATTCGTCTTTGCTCTTCGAGATCCTGATTATCCCTCCTCTGTTGTTTATTTGTTGGTTGCTAAATTTTTTTCAGAACGATCTACATCCAATGCCGAATGTTTAGTTAGATCAATTAGGCCAAAGGTTTGTTGTACACACCTACCACACTTAGAGGGGGGGTGAATGAGTGTGGGGATATTTTTCCCAAAACTTCCCTCTTACACAAAACTCATTAGTTAGCATTCGAAATTTACTCATTACTCACTATTTTCAATAATAATCAGTTAGATGTGAATACATATCAGCAACATATATCAACAATATATCATCAACAAATCATCTCCACAAGGAACACAAGATGTATGTACAATTTTTCTTTTTATTATGGAATTCAATCTGGGGTTTTTTTTAGCAACAACTGAATAGAGTACAACTCTACAAGAGAACTATCTCTATATGCAAGACTCAACTTACATTCTCAGCACCAACTGAGATGAGACAACAATCCTCAACAAATATCAATCTGTACCATAAACAAGAGCATCAACCATGCACCAACTTGTGCCAAACAACCTGTAATCAACCTGTACCATACAAAAGTGCATCCAACCATGTACCAAGTATATACCAATCATGTGTCAACTACTCATCAACAATTA
>SNQJ01S0173684.1:0-20312 GCA_010110895.2 Picea sitchensis | reverse complement strand
CACATACCACCAGAAATGGCATGACAAGAACTATCCATCTAGGATAGTTTCACCAACAATTTCCTTGATCTTCATCATGTTAGTCCACATACAATCATGGATCCTCCAACCATTCTTCTAGGATAACTCAATCCGCAAAGCGTCTTCCCGTGAGGGCTTTCACCATAAGGGGACCACTTTGGAGTTCATTCGTTTGTGCACCTTATCAATCATGATAAGACAATAATGAGAGAATTCAGTATGCTTACCTACCATTGTACTGTAGTAAATGCAGATGTGGGAGTAATTAAGAGTTACATTTCAACATTATTGTGCAGATGAAAATCAACGAGACGCTTTCTTTTTTAGCACTACCTTCATTTTATCCATGGTGCATCCCCCCTCTACAGAATTCGATATGGGATAGCCTTCATCATGATGCCCCACATATCTCCCATCGGCGCTCTGCCATCCCAATATATGTCTTGCTTAACCTCACCAATAACGGGAAACCATGAAATCACTTATTCATAGTGGAGTTTGATACAATCAACATTGTGGAATTCTATGACCTAGACAACAACTAGGTGGTTGTGAACAAAAATAGCCTCATCTTGATGCAGACCAAGCCCGTTGGATATTGGAATGGGGAGGACAAATTCCATGGATCGAGCCTCAAAAGTGGACCATGGCCAACCGTCTCAATGGGTTACACTTCGTGGTTGTTTGATCCTTAGGAGAGTCAATACCAATCACTAGAATTCTCCAATGTCCAAATAATTGATATGGAAACCCATAATGCACTTGATCCATAATTTTAAAAAAGAATACAATTGAATCTCTCTATTATTGCAGAGAAGTTTATCAAATACTATAAACCATTGATCCATCCATTTGTCTCTATATGCAGGGAATGTGCACCCGTCCATGGAAAGACACCTCTTTCTAAGATTAGGTGGTTGGTTGGTTCTAGGGTCAATGAACCACTAAACAATAATCTCTTCACTTATATTCAATTTGTTGACATCTTCCTTACTAATTCCAGATGATTAGTATTCTCACATCCTAGTGCTATATTTAGATATATTAGATAATTGATCGTGGGAAACGATGGTGTCAAGTGAAGTGGTGAATGAAATACATGATTGTTCTCTTGTGGTTTTTATTGGTATGGAGATCAAATGCCTGATGCAATACACCACATCGAACTGATCTCTATATTAATATAAAAAATAGTTACAATGCAGTTACGTATAAATGACCAACTATTATCTACATGTAACCAGAATGTAATTACATTATTCTAACACTCCCCATTAATTACATATGCTAAAAACATTGATTAGAAATATCACCAAGGTCCCTTGGACTAAGATTTATTCATTACGAGCTTCATCTTTGATGGTTTACAATGCATTAGAATCCCCCTTAATCATAACTTGGTCATAACCATCTCACATTCTGAGATTACAATCCATCTTACTTCCCCCCCATTAATTGAAGATTCAACTTCATCAATTCAACATCAATCTAGCATACAAGTACACCTCCCACCCTCATGCCTACCCTAGTGGTCCATTCCACAACTTGATGCAACATCCTCTCTATGAATGAAAGGGATACACCCTGCTCTACGGTGGTACTTGTATGCCTAAATAACATGGCTTAAAAAAAACCTCAGAAAATCAACTTTCCTATGGCTAAATTTTACAACTAGGACCAAAACTCTCTGGGGTGTTAAGTACAACTGATCATGCACAACCTCATTACAACATTTCATGTCAGTTACAATATTTCTTCAATTGAGTTGTCATTTTTCTCCATTTCCCACATGACCTCTTTCTAACACCTTCTCTCCATCGCTTCATAGTGGATTCTTATATTCGTTGGAGACTCTTAAATGCTATTGTACCAAAATTTTTGTTGCAGATTTAATTTTTGCACCTTCTTTGACGAACCATGAAAACACTCAATCTCACTACCAAAGACCTATATTACTGACTTCTTTCTTTGACGAACAACCAAAATCCGCAATCTCATTGTTGGACATCTTTCTTGCAGACTTACGGGATGGTATTGCGATCCAAATCTCTTCTTGCTTACGACTAATCTTTCTTCACTTGGGATATTTTCACATAGTGATTCCTCAAATTTCTTGTATTTTTCACTCCGCGCTTCTTGCTGACTATATGGAAATGATTTCTTCTTGTTGATTGTGTGACACTTTATTGCAATAAATTATTCTTGCTAAATTTGTGACCCATTCAATGATTTTTCGATGCACATGATCTACCAATCCTTTCTTCTTATGATGCTTGGTTTTCACAAATTCTTCTCCATGTTTCATTTCTTACTTAGGTTACCTTGGTTTTATCACTCCACACCATCACACGATCTACCGATCCTTTCTTCTTTAAATATTCCTCAAATATTCTTCTTGCAGTGATAGCCCAATTCTTCTTGTGTTTAATCCAAATTACAAGTCTTCCACGACTTCCACGTCTTTATCTCTTTATCACTTGCTAGAGATTTCTTCTTTCTTGTTGATCCTTTCTTTCTCGTTTCACTTCTTACAACGATCTGTTGATCCTACCTTTATTGCTCCATTTCAACGATAGATTTCTTGCAACAATTTTCTTTTTCTTGCTGCTCAACAAGTCTTACTTGACTTTTAAAAGTGGATTATATTCCCACGTTACACTTTATCCTATCAAATAATTATAAGATAATTAATTATAAAAATTTCATGCAATTTACTTGTGCTTCTATATTTAATGAATTTTATAACCTTTTCAAAGTTGAATTTTAAATAAAATCACATCTAAAGTTAAAGGTTGCATTCATGTACCCTTTCTTTCTTAATCTCTACATGATCCCACACTATTCTTCCTTGCTAAGCACTGAGCACTATTCTTCCTTGTTGAACATTAAGCATTATTCTTCTCGACCTTTCTTGGTTAATCTCCCAGCAGCCCTTTCTCAATGATTCTTTTGCTGTTTTAATCCTTGCAATGCCCCCTTGTTTGTCTCTCCATGTTGAGGATCCTTTCTTAGTGATTCTTCTCTAGAAATTTTTTTTACCGTAACAACTAGGGTGTTGAAAAAAGGTGGCTCTATTATTCTAGCGAACAACGACTCTTATATTCTAGTTAACAACGGTTTTTTATCTCCTATTATAGAGAAGGGAAAAAGGTGACAACTCTCCTATTCCAGTGAATGGTGGCTCTACTGGAGGATTTCCTTCTCTATTGAATACTGTCAAATTTCTTTATCATCGCGGATCTCTTTTGGACGAAGTGATTCTTATTGCAAACAAATCAATGATTATTCTTACTAATTGTCGATCCTATCACTCCACCTTAGGTGCGACCCTTCTTGCAGACTGGAAATATGTTGTCTCTGCTATTTTCTCCTTACGAGATTACTCACTCCACACCAACACGTATCACTCAACACCAACACTATCGTCACAAAATTCCATATCCTTGGGTCATGGGCCCCCCCATGAGGGAGTGAGGCCCAGAGCTTCTATAATACCAATTGTTGGTATGAAGAATTGATGCTTGATGCAACACACAACATTGAATTGATCTCTATATTAATATAAAACATTAGTTACAATGCAATTGTGTATCACTAATCAACTACCAACTACCTGTAACCGGGATGTAATTACATTATTCTAACATTCTTAATCTCCCCAATTAGGTATTTAAGTTAATTTAGATATTGATTAATTTCATTGTATGGGTTTTCAAGGGATTTATGGTTTGGGTTTTCTTCAAGATTTTGCTCCATGATGATGGAATAACAAGTGAAATATTTTTCTCCATGATGATGGAATAAAAAAAAATTCTTAAAAAATATGTAAATTTATAAGATCAAAAATTATAAAAATGACATTTAAAATCAAATATACTTCAAAATGAAAGTTTTTTCTTTCCATAAAATGTCAAGTTCCAATGATGCAAATTTCTAGCACTACTTTTCCTTGCCAATTTTGAGCCTAGATGATGAACATGCATGTGTTGGGTGAGGAAACATCACTATGGGTTGGTGAGAAAATGAATAAAAGTGAGTTCCCATCTCACCCACATTATGTCTACAATCCCCTATCTTTGGATCTGATGCCTCCACCAACCTCTCTTCATTGTACAACTCCCAAGTCCACTATAATGTCCTCATTACCAAACTACTATGATACCAATTTGTAACATTACCCATCCTACTACTGAGCAATGCTAATCCAAAATCTAGTGTGCAGATTCTAGTCTATAACATTATTTTGTGCAATAATACTTCAAGTAACACGCTCAAACCCAAACTGAGTCGCGCCACACAAACTTTCCTTTTTTTACACAACTTAAAAAAGCGGAAGTAACACAATGAAACTGCGTGCCCAAGCATACCAAGCACACCACTTTATTGCATGTGTATTCCATATTGAACATGAGATCATTACTACATGTGAAACCATTCTGGTGTCACACACCAATTATGTTCTCCTTGTGTGCACAGATTGCTTCCCTATGCACACAAGTAAATCCAGCCTCTGGTGCACACAAAGTATTTCCCTTCACACACGACCATTCTAATATCGCCTTAGAGACTCATGACCAATATCATAAGGTTAACATAACATGAAAAATAATAGCAACTGTCATACTCATGCATGACTACAAATACAAACTATCAACACCACACTTACATGTGCAAGCAACATAATATAGAATAACAACAATTACTTATATGCAACAACAAACAAGAATTAAACCCATATTAAACATAGATAATTAAGAACAAAGTAAATGAGACAAGCACATAAAGACACTTATGTTTTATGAAAAATTCACCAACTGCGTGCATAACTCAGACGTTCCTCCCAACCATAGACTATATTTCTCATATACTTTCAACAATATGTCACCCTCGAGCTAGGTATTAAATCCACCAGGGAAAATGGTTCCTAATGCCAAGCTAAGGTCTGGAAATCAACATAATTTCTCAATCCAAGGTGACACTGCTACAACTAGACTACAGTCTCTCATTCCCCACATGCCTATTACACCCAAGGAAGTGTGTATCTTCTCTACTCAACAGTCCCTTGGTTTCCGCACTTCCCTTCTAAGGTTCCAGCAACAAGCTATACATGAATTCTCATATCCCTAGAACTAATGCCCAACGCACCAGGGAACAATTCCCAACAAAAATTTCACTTGGAGAGAATGCCCACAGGTCTGAAAACCCGCCTCTTCGACAAAAAATATCTCACCTAGAGAGAATGCTCATGGGCCTAACAACTCGCCTCTTCGAAAAAAAAACTCTAGCTACCATACAGAAAAACCCCTTACAATATTTTCTCTCGAGATAAGGTTGTTAGGGACCTAACCCCTCATGTAGGTAGAATAATATATTTCCATGTAATAAAGGTCAGTATTAATAATGCCTAGAAATAAGGAAGAATAAGTCCAATGTAAGAATACCTAATAGAATCTTTTGCTTCTAGAAGGATCTTCCTCTATATGGTTCTTTTGATAGACATATTTAGTATAAATAGGAGTCGAGGGTATGAGAACTCTTGTATTGGATATTATTGTAATAGAGCTCTATTCTGCTGGAGGTTGCCCCCTCGAAGAGGCAAGTGAACATTGCTCTCAGTAATCAAAGTGTTCTTTCTAGTATTATTATGGCATCATTTTGGTATTATTGTGGTGTTGTTTTGGTTATATTGTTGTTCATCTTCCATTTCTATCTATTTATTTATGTTCTGCATACTTTTTATATCTGGAATATTACAAGTGGTATCAAAGCACCTTCCTTGGCAGAAAATTGTGGGTTAATTTTTTTCCAGGGTAGAGACGTATTCTGGCATCTTTAAGCTATAGAGATCTATCGTTACATGCATAAACCTACAGTCATGGATTCATACACACAATAAATACAAGTGGTACTTAAGCGCACATCTGTTGGCCACCCTTGTAACCCTTGTTGGTACCCCTTCGAGTGGTAGCGCATCAAACAAAACCTATATATGGATCAACCTAGATCTCCTAAATCCCTCCATATATAAACTAATCGACCTCCTGACTGCTATATTGTCACTGAGAACAACACTCTGGAAGATACTCTCTAGTACCTGGGTAGTCGGGTAGTACGGCTAAGGGCAAGATCTAGCCTCCTTAGTTGGTGCCCTGAGATATTGGGTCGAGTAATATTGTTGGACCTCGCATGGATATCAGAGAGCTATAGCTTAGGGAAAACCCTTGTCTGTAGAACCCTTGAATACCTAACCCTTGGGACAGAAACAAAAATAGAACAAACAATATCTATTGCAATGCAACTGTGTCTCCTACATTCAAGTTGTGAAATTTCTACATATTTCTTCGTGTTAAGCATTTGGGCATTTCATCACTGCAGTATTCTTTAGATCAGAGTATAAGTCTGTAAGAGTAATAAAAAAAAATTCTAGATCCTTTTGGCACCATTATTTGAGACCTATTTCATTGAATTTCTCTCTTCGCCCTTATGAAATTCATACTTATCATTTTTCAACAATTTTTTTTCTTGTGGACCTGACCCCCTTCCAACACCCTTATTTCGGATTTACCCCATTGGATTCCACTCGTCGCCCTGATCGTTGTGATACACTTCACCCATAACCCATTTTTTGTGTGGTCCCACCTGCCCCTTTTCGTGTTCCCTTGTCATCATGGCCCATACCCATAGCCAAGACTTGGAAGCTCGCTTCACTACCTTTCACTCTAATTTCACAAAAACCCAACATTAAGTGCGACAACTCAATGCCAATATTGCCACCATCAATCAAAAGATACATTCCTCCATCTCCGCCTCAATCATGGAACTCAAAGAAGAGCTCAAACAATACATTTCTACCCAACTTGAATTTGTCACTATGATGATCTGCGCCAAGATGCATATCCCTACAGATCTTCCCGTATCTGACCCACCTTTGCATACCGGAGGTGAAACTTCCTCTCATTCCTAGAATTTTTAGCCCCATCACTTTCAGCGTGACATACGCCTTCTGCATGTGGATGTGACCAAATTTGATGGATCTGATCCCACTGGATGGGTAACTCAAATGGAACATTATTTCTCTTTGTATGGCATTACAGATGAGTTGTCCAAACTCCGGTATGGTGTTCTCCATCTAGATCAAGAATGTTGGAAATGGTGGTAATGGATAAAAAATGCCCGCCAAGGGTATGTGGCTTGGACACACTTTGTGGCAGAGCTTTATGAATTATTTTACACTGACACCAACCATTTACGTCGTTTGACAAAGTTGAAACAATATGGCACCGTGGAAGACTTTATAGCTTCTTTTGAGAGACTAGATTTTCGTACAGAGGGCATGTCTGATGCTTTTTTCTGAGAATTTTTTATTAGTGGCCTCAAGGATGAGATTCATGCTCATGTCCTCATGCCTCGGCCTCAGAGTTGGGTGGACGCTACTAAAAGAGCTAAGAAAGAACAACAGATTGTCTCTTCTCAAAACAGAAAACCCTCTGTTATTCCTCGCACTAAACCAGTAACTCCCACTCCTCCTTCTACTCCACTAAAGATCCATAAATTAACCACGGCTGAAATGGATGAACACCAACTCAAAGGCCTTTGTTATAATCGTTATGACAAATGTTTTCTGGGACACAAGTGTAAGGAACAAAATATTTTTATGGCCATCTCGGAGGATGTTTCAGAAGAGGTTGTTGAGGCTCCCCTTCTGTCTGTGTCACCGAACCCACTGACATAACCCCTACCTCATACCCTCCCAAAGTAGAACCTATCATTTCCCTAAATGCTCTCACTGGCTTCTCTTCTCCCCAAACCCTCAAGCTAATTGGTTACATTAAGCATAGGAAGGTCATCATTCTTGTTGATAGTGGAAGCACCCCAAATTTTATTCATTGTTGCATGCCCAAGAAACTAATTACTATATCCATGTAGTCAATAATTTCCAAATCATGATTTCCAATGGTGGTTCCATGAAATGTGGAGGGCTTTGTGAAAATGTGCATCTCCAAATTGGTGAATACCACCTGAAATCTCATATGTTTTCTATCGACATGGGCGGTTGTGACATTGTGTTGGGTGCAGAATGGATAAGGACTCTGGATCCCATTCTCATGGATTTTAAGGAATTAACCATGAAATTCGACCAGGAGGGCCAATAATATAAGTTCCAAGGCATCACTACCAGTTCCATAGATATTATTAGTTCCCATCGCATGGAAAATCTTTTCAAAAAAGGTCATTATGAAATTATTTCCCAACTCCATGCCATACAAGAAACTGAGACAGCCTCTATGCCGCATAACCTCCAATCCATCCTCTCTAAACATCAAGTGTTTTTTCCACTCCTCAGGGACTCCCTCCTTCCTGTGGTGTTCATGATCATTCCATTCCACTTGTCCCAGGAAGCCTTCCTCCCAATATCCACCCCTATCATCACCCATTTTCCCAAAAAAATGAAATTGAGAAAACAGTTCAAGAACTAATCAACGTAGGTGTTATCCACCCTAGTACGGGCCCCTACTCTTCTTCTGTGGTCATGGTCCTTAAGAAATAAGGTTCTTGGTGCATGTGTCCTAACTTTCGTTCCCTCAACAAACTCAACATTAAAGATAAATTTCCCATTCCTGTCATTGATGACCTCTTGGATGAATTAAGTGGCACCCAGTTCTTTACTAAACTTGATCTTCGTTCTAGCTACCACCAGATCCGTATGAAAGAGGTAGACATTCCTAATACTGCCTTTAGAACTCATGAGGGCCACTATGAGTTTTTGGTCATTCCCTTTGGCCTGTGTAATGCTCCCTCCACTTTCCAGAGCCTCATGAATCATGTCTTCTGTCCTTTTCTCCATCATTTTGTCTTAGTTTTCTTTGATGATATCCTCATCTATAGAAAAACCTAGACAACCCATCTTGCTCATGTGGATCGAGTTCTCCATCTACTCGCTCAACACCAAATTTTCCTCAAACAATCTAAATGTGCATTTGGCACCTCGGAAGTCGAGTACTTGGGTCATATTTTTGGCAAGGTCGACATTAGGGTGGATCCTAAAAAGATTGAAGCTATGCAAGATTGGCCTCACCCAAAGACTCTCAAAATCTTGCGGGGATTTCTGGGTTTAACATGTTATTATCACAAGTTTGTTAATAATTATGGAAAGATTGCAGCACCTCTCATTGCACTCCTTAAAAATAATTCTTTCACTTGGACTCCAACAGCTTCTCAGGCTTTTCAAACCTTGAAGATGGCCATGTGCACCACTTCAGTCCTGGCCCTTCCTGATTTCACAAAGACCTTTGTCCGGGAATGTGATGCTTTAGGGAAAGGAATTGGCATTGTCCTTATGCAAGAGGGTCGGCCTTTGGCCTTTACCAACAAACAACTGTTTGAGAGAAATTTGGGCAAATTAATCTATGAAAAGGAAATGTTGTCCATTCTGCATCTCGTGGATCTTTGGCACCCATATCTATTGGGGAAACGCTTCCAAATTAAGACAGATCATCAAAGCCTCAAGTATTTTCTATAACAACGCCTTTCCTCCCCCAAGCAACAAAAATGAGTGACTAAGCTCTTTGGATATGATTATGAGATCATTTACAAGAAAGACAAAGGCAATGTGGTTGTTGATGTACTTTCTAAAAAATATGAAGATGAAGGGTCCCTTTTTATCTCTCTTTCATTGTACCATATTGGCTCCAAGTTGTTCGCCAGGAATGGCTACACGATCCCAAAAGTTCGCATATGGTACAACAATTGCAGTTCAATTCTCCAATTTTCCCAGGGTACTCTTGGCTCAATGATGAGTTTCGATACAAAGGTCATTTGTATTTAAGTAAACAGTAAAAAATTAAATCCATGGTACTTTCTAAGCTTCATGCTACACCCATAGTTGGGCACTCGGGGTTTACCAAAATTGATGACCGGGTCAAACGTTCCTTTTTCTGGGAGGGTATGAAACATGACGTCCGTAATTTTGTGGCTGAATGTGATGTGTGTCAAAGCAACAAGAGAGAAACAGTCAAATCTCCTAGCACACTAGAATCGCTTCTGATTGCACCTGCTATTTGGCGAGATATCTCTATGGATTTTGTTGTAGGATTACCTAAATCAGGCAATAAATCAGTGATCATGGTGGTAGTTGAATATCTTTCCAAGTCTGCTCATTTATGTGATTTTCAACACCCATTTACAACATCCATTGTGGCTCAAATTTTCATGGATTAGGTCTTCAAGCGTCATGGCATGCCACATTCTATTGTTTCTGATCACGATCCAACTTTCACCAGCAATTTTTGTTAAGAATTGTTCAAACTACAAGGCACCCAATTGCATCTCAGCAAAACTTATCATCCCCAGACTGATGGTCAAACTGAAGTTGTCAACAAATGTTTGGAAACATATTTGAGGTGTTTTGCATCGGAAAGGTAGAATCAATGGGATCAATGGTTACCACTAGCTGAATGGTGATACAACACTTTGTACCATACAGATACGCGCATGACTCCTTTTGAAGCAGTATATGGAAAAAATCCACTTTCAGTTTTCTCATATCTTCCAAGTATCTCGAAGGCCCAGGCAGTTGACCAAACACTTACAGTTCAAGAGGCTATTCTCCATACCCTCAAAGAGAATTTGGTCATGGCCCAGAATTGCATGAAGAAACAAGAAAATCAAGGTTGCTCTAAACGTCAATTTGCAGAAGGGGATCAGGTGTTTCTTTGACTAAACCTTACAAGAAAAATTCCCTCAAGGCTGACCATTGTCAGAAACTGGCGCCCAAATTTTATGGTCCTTATACCGTTCTAAAGTGGGTGGGATAGGTGGCCTATCAATTAGCGTTTCCCAGGCATTCTAAGCTCCATCCTGTTTTTCATGTTTCCTTCTTAAAGAAGGTGATTGGAACTAAGTGCCAAACTCAAACTAACCTTCCTGAGTTGGACGAAGAAGGCTCCATTTGTCTACAACCAGAAGCAGTTTTGGACTAGCATGAGCATTGACTGCATCAGCGAGCCATCAAGGAAGTTTTAGTCCAGTGGAAAGATACAACTCCAACAAATGCCACTTGGGAACCATCTACCATTCTGCAACAATTTCCCCATATCAAGCCTTAAGGTCAAGGTTGTTTTTAAGGGGGAGGACATGTTAGGGACATAACCCCTCACGTAGGTAGAATAATATATTTCCATGTAATAAAGGTCAATATTAATAAGGCCTAGCAATAAGGAAGAATAATTCCAATGTAAGAAGACCTAATAGAAGCTTTTGCTTCTAAACGGATCTTCCTCTATATGGTTCTTTTGATAGACATATTTAGTATAAATAGGAGTCAAGGGTATGCGAACTCTTGTCTTGGATATTATTGTAACAGAGCTCTTCTCTGCTGGAGGTTGCCCCCTCGAAGAGGCAAGTGAACATTGCTCTCAGTAATCAAAGTGTTCTTTTTGGTATTATTTTGGCATCATTTTGGTATTATTGTGGTGTTGTTCTGGTTATATTGTTGTTCATCTGCCATTTCTAGCTATTTATTTATGTTCTACATGCTTTTTATATCTGGAATATTACAAAGGTAATAATCATAATTCCCAGATGGTTCGACCCCTTATGCGCATGAGAAAATGAATGACTAATTCCCCAATAATGAGTTCCTCTCCTCCCAAAATACATTAAGGCCAACAATATATTATGCATCCCCTCCCCCTTATTTATGCACTGTCCTCGGTGCATTATATACACATGTACATACACAAATTCAAAAATATTCAAAAATATGCATATACTCTTCCCGCATAGCATGTTCACGCTACCAAGTCGCATCCTCAAGACTATATTAGGTCCATTGGACTTGGCTCTATTCCAGAGCTGTTTGATTTTCTGATCCAATATGCAAACCGATCACACTCGAAAATCGCCTTCTGGCTCCACCAAAACCACATTCTAATCAATAATATGATTATCATCAAGGTACATACTTTTTGAGCAATAAAACATGGAAAACGTTATGAATACACAAGGATGCAGACAATGCGAGTATATATGCGATAGGACCAATCCTCTCTAGGAATTCAATTGGCACATAGTAGTGTGCTTCAAACTTAGAACAATTTCCCAACTTCAGGGAACTGTGTGTTTCTTTTACTTTCAAGAACACATGGTCACCCACCTTAAACTCTCTGTGGGTTATGCCTTTATCTGCACAACTTTTCTTCCTATCTTGGGTAGCCTTTAAATTTTTCTTTATCTTTACCATCTTCTCCTCCATTTCCCAGAGAAGATTTGGCCCTACCACTGTGCGGTTTGTTGGGTTGTCCCAACTCACTGGTGTGTTACACTTTCTACCATAAAGTTCCTCAAATGGGCTCATGTTTAAAGATTCTTGATACCCATTTTTGTAAGAAAACTCTACCAAGTGAAGGTAGTCTTCCCATTTTTATGGTTTATGTTGATTAATTGGGTTGGTTGTCATTGATGTCAACCCATGAAGCAAGTCCGGTAGAAAATTTTGGTAGCCCCATCAGTATGGTTAAGGGACTCAATTTTGTTTGAGGTATAACGGTATGAATATCAATATATTTGTAGGTAAGGATATTATAGATGAATAGTACATTTCATTCCATTTCCGTTGATATGTGGAACACCACGTAACTCCTCACGGTTAGAGAGTTATGGCCTTGTGAAGTTGGAGAACCTTCATGAGTTATCTAGAAGCCTCTAGAAGGTCAAAGAAGTCAAATTATTCTAGAAACTCCTAGAAGAAGTTGACTAGTCAAAGTGGGTGAAACTAGGAGTTAATCATGGGTTAAGTTGTTGCAATAAGAAAATATTTAAAAATAAATTAGTTTCAACTAGAAGTGGAGAGTTTACTATTTGTAGATAAAGTGGTTATAAGTGGGTTAGCCCTAAAAGAAGGAATTTGGGTTAAGTTGGTTAGAAGGTAACCCCTAGAGGAAGCTACTTTGAGAGTATAAATAAGAGAGCGAGGGTCTTCTATTAGCACATATTTGAGAAAATTGAATATCTATTATTGTGTAAAATGTATTGCAGGTACTCATTGATACATCTAAATTTATTCAAGTCTGAGGTAGCACAAAGGGTTGACGGCGAAAATTTCAGAGTTGCAGAAATACTAAAAAAATCCTAGTTTTTTAGGTGTACACAGACTACAGTGGAAGAGGTCGCGTATGTACGCAGGCTGGCAGTATAAAAGGGCACGCATAGTTGAAAATCCATGAAAGGTTGAGTTGTTGAGGGTGTCAGGTACTCAGAGTCTAAAAGAAAGTTCCCAGGAAGGTCTACAGTGATCAGGTACAATAGATCTATCCACAGGTTCAAAAGGTATGTCTTATTTTTACAAGTAGTTGGATATTGTTGTCTACATGAGATATGGTTATGGGGGTTTGAGGATTTTCCCTAGAGAGGATATTGTCTATATGAAACTTATTTTATAATTCATATCTACAGAAATATAGTTCTGGTATATATGATATTTATCATTGGTACATCTTGTTAGTGTTGACGCATATCTTGTAATTCTTGGTACATGGTTAAGAGCTTTTGTGGCACATGGTTGAGGGATGTTGGTTGTGTTGTCTTGTTGAAGATTGTTGAGGTTGCATATCAGTGAGGGTTTGTTTTCTAGTCTATGTGAGGGTTATTACACTTGATCATGATTGTATACACATGTATGACACATGAATAGAGAGATATAGATGCACTTGGTTAAGGGATATGTATGATGATGTATGCATAGGACACAACTATAGATTGGACACAATGACAGGTTACAGGTTGATGCAACAGAGACAACAAAGTGTCTAAGTTTTAGAAAAGGTGAAAACCCTATCCTTTGGAAGGTTTACTCCGGCCGCGTACATATGTAGGCTATAGTATAGACATGGCACATACATATGCAAGCTGCATCATATACAGGTGGCATACTTGTTGGTATTTATTGGTACAGGCTAACTTCTGGTAGAGGATTTATTACAGGCTATTGGTACATGTTGTTTACAGGTTGTTGGAACATATTAGTACAAGTTTACAATGGTATATCTCACAGCGATAGTGTGGCAGTGACTTCAACATTTCATTTATATTTCAGAGTGGTTGGATGGGGAGAGGATAAGTGGTTGTATTAAGAGAACATAGGGGGTTGTAACCTCCTTTTGGTTGTATCCAACAAATTGGGGATTTAGATCTTCCCTTAGGTTGTAGATTGAAAATATAGGGGGTTGAAGCCTCCTTCCAGTTACAGTTGGAGAACAAAGGAAGTTGGTTCTTCCAATGAATGTAATTCTTGAAGACATAAAAGAAAAAGAATTCCGCGGTTTTCTCCCACATTGGGTTTCCACGTAAAAATATTGGTGTACTGTGTATGTGTATGATTGTTCATTGTTCATGGTTCATTTATTCTACACTTGTTGAATGATAATGGTAAATTGATCATAAAGATAAACAACACTTATATAATGTGGTTAAAAGGGATTAAATTTCGTTATTACTGATTCACCCCCCTCTCAATAATCCAAAAATTTATCTGTCACATACATCCTGAGCATATCTTCAATCACTTTATTTACCCTCTCTGTTTGTCCATCTAACTCTGGATGATAGGCTGTGCTAAAGTTCATATTTGTCCTAAATCCTTTGGATGGCCCTTTCCAAAAGTTCGATGTGAACTTGGAATCTCTGTCAGACACAATTGTCTTAGGTACACCATGCAAATTAGAAATTTCTGGCATTTATATTTAAGCAATGTTTGTTGCCTTGTGTGTTGACTTTACTGGAATAAAATGGGAAAATTTAGTAAGCATGTTCACCACTGCCATACTAGACTCATGTTGCTTAGTTAGTAATGAAATCCATGGTTACAACTTCCCAGTTCCACTCAGGAATGAGAAAATGTTATAGAAAACTAGTTGGATGTCTGTGCTCAGCCTTGACCTTTTAAAATTCAATACATCTAGCAATAAAGTCAACAACCTCCTTTTTCATGCCTGGCCAATAGTATTGTTTTTTTATTGTGACAATTGTATTCTAGTAGCCTAGGTATCATGCATAAGGAACTTTATGCATTTCATAAATTAACAAATTTTTCAACTCCTAATCATTTGGAACATAAACTCTATGCCTATACATGAGGATTCCATCCTCTTTTAGCTCATAACCTTCAAATTTATGTTGTGACATACCTTGATGTAAAGTCGATTGCCTTTATGTCCACATAGCATTGATTTGATTTGGAAACTTCTAAAATTTTATCACATAAATATTATTTGTACATGCTAATAGTTGTAACATGCATCTGATGTAGCCTCCAGCTGAGTGTGTCATCCACCTTGTTCTCTTTTCCTCTGATATGATTTATGTCAAGGTCATACTCACTGAGGAATTCTAACCACCTGCCTTGTATGGAATTTAAACTTGGTTTTCCAAATAGATACTTCATACCACTATGGTCTGTTCTCAGTTCAAATATTTTACCCATGAGATAGTGTCGCCACATCTTCAAGGCATGCACTGTGGTTGTCAATTGTAAGTCATGAGTAGCATAGAGCCTTTCATGCTCTTTTAACTTTCTTGATTCATAGCATATCACATGCCCATTTTGACTAAGGAATCCACTTAACCCTTTGAAAGGATGTAATTGGATGCACAATCTTTGAGAAGCCTTCAATAAACCTTTTGTAATAACCTGCAAATCCCATAAAGGACCCCCCCTCTACGACATTTCTTAGTGTCAACCATTGCTCAATGGATTTTATCTTTTTCATATAAAAAACTATTCCTTCCTTGGAAATGATATGACCCAAATAATGAATCTGTCACTGGTAAAATGAGAACTTGCTCAACTTTGCATATATTTGATGCTCCCTCACTACTTGTAGCACCATCCTCAAGTGGTGTTTGTGTTCTTCTTTAGAATTTGAGTGAATAAGTATGTCATCCATAAATACAATGTCAAACTTATCTAAGTAATTTCTAAAAACTCCATTCATCAAACACATGAAGAAAATTGGTGCATTTGACAACCCGAAAGGCACCACTCTGAAATCATAATGTCCATACCTTGTTCTGAAAGTAGTCTTGATGATGTATTCTTCTTTAATTCTAACTTGGTGATATCCATATCTAGGATCAATCTTTGAAAATATCTATGTGCCTCTCAACTGATCAAAGAGGTCATCTATCCTTGGAAAAGTATACTTGTTCTTTACTGTTACTTTGTTCAACTGCCTGAAGTCGATACAAAGTATCATCTTAACATCCTTCTTCTTCACAAAAAATATTGGGGCACACCAATGTGAAACACATGGGCATATATACCCCTTATTCAAAATATCTTCAAGTTGCATCTCTAATTTCTTCATCTCTAGCGTACTCATCCTATAAGGAGTCTTGGATACAGGTGTTTCTCTAGGTATTAGATTTATATAGAAATCAATATCTCTTTTCGATGGCAACCCCAGTATCTCTTTAAAGACATTCTCAAATTCTTTCATTACTACGCAATATTCAACATTTGATACTTTATCCGTAGGTGCCTCCTCCATGTGTGCTACAAATACTTGACATCCTTTCCTGTAGGTTTTCTTCAATTGCAAGGCTGAAATTTCTCTAATAGTTACATCTCTTGGAATTCCTTAAAATGCTCTTAAGTTTCCTTCCTCATCTAAGCAAGTAAATGCCTTATTATAATAGTCTAGAATGGCATGATACTGGTCCAACCAATTCATACCAATGATGCAATGATATGAGCCCAAAGTTACGATATTCAAATCATATTTTGTGCACAATCCATTCATTTCCATTGGACATACCTTAACCATCTCATTAATTTTCCCTTTTTCTCTTGTAGAAAACTGCACCAACCAAGGTTTTCCAAGATTTCTTCTTGGCAATTGGAATATTTCCACCATCTTAGGATCTATATAACTATGACTAGCTCCTGAATCAATTAAAATATAAATGAGTTGGTTATTAATCTTACCTTCCACTTCAATCATGTGCAACTGAAAGTCAGCTTGTTTGTTATCCAGGGCTACGTAAATCCTAGGTACATTTATTCCCATGTATTCAATTGTCACAACTTGTTGTACACTGTGTGTAGTACTCTCTTTTTCACCTCTTTGAGGGAAATCTCTACGCATATGATATCTACCACAACCCCGACATTGAATAGATTGTTGCCTTGGTTTTTTCCCCAATGTATCTGTCATTCTGGGCTCATTGGGAGTTGGTTTTCCTTGTGCAGTATTTCTGAAAAATGATGGCTTAGCCCCCTTCTTTCTCTTCTCCACCTTGTTTTTCATCTTGTCTTCCCAAGCCTTTTGGAAAGTTGGTCTTCCCCTTTGCTGATTATAAAGACATTTAGTGCACCTTATAGTTTCCTCCAATGTCTTGGGGTCATCATATTGTATCTTAACACTAATAAATGATGGAATCCCACTCAAGTACCTCTAAATTTTAACTTGTTTATCCATGAATGTGACATATTTTAGTTGCTCTAAGAATATTCTTCCATACTCATTTATTGTCATACTCCCAATCTTGAATTCAAAGAACTCCTTCATTTTCTTGTCATAGTATCGCTTGGTTAAGTATTTCTTTTGAAAATAACTCTTGAACTACCTCCAAGTAAACTTATTTTCATCAATGTGTTGCACTTGCATGAACTGATCCCACCACATTGATGATTCTTCTTTTAGATGATAGATGGCAATTATCCCTTCTACCTGCGCAGAATAATTATGCAGCTGGAAGTACTTCCTCATACCCAACAACTAAGTCTCTGCATATTCATCCTTCTTGTGCTGATTATCAAAGGTAGGAGGATTGATCTTATTCATTTCCCCCTGTATCTCGTCCACCCTGGTCTTTCTCTTATGCTTTCTAATAGGATATGGAATTGAGCTACCGCATGCTTTCCTAAATGAATGCTTTGGTGAGTGAGGGTGATGTCTATCAACACTTCTCGTTTCTCTTCTTTTCTCATCATGATACCTGTGACTTATTGGCCTAATTTTCTTTGTCTCCTTATCCATTTTCTTTTCTATATGTACAAGCTTTGCATCAACTTGATATTGAAGTCATCTTGCTACTCCTTGGATTTCATAAGTCTTTCATTATCAGCTTTATAGCTTTGGACATATTTTTGCAGTTCCTTTATGGTTTCTACCAAGTTTGTGCGCTCTTCATTGGATTTTGTACCATTAGCACCCAGACCAACATACATATCTCCAAATTCATCATCATGGCTAAAATCTCTCTGCGCATATTCCATGTTTCTTGAATTTCTGCGCTAATTATGTCCTGCTCTAATCATTGTTAATTTTGCAAAATGTGTAGGCAAGAAGATTTTGTTAGATGAATTCATGCAACAACTTCATGAAAACTCTGCATCATTTTGTTAGAATCCTTCCTTATGAATCCCGTGAACACATTGGAATTCAAAATGTATTAATGCGCAATTTCAATCAACATATACACCGTGTATCAATATTACGCATGCATCACAATTTTTTTTTTGCACAACCCCAATTTTTAGTGCACATACCCATGCCTCATTGTTTCCTGCTCAGTTCCAATGCCACACCCCACAATATCCCAAAATTTAGTGTGCACACTTACGCATTATTATCTTAGTCGCACCATGTTCGCACTATAATTCCAAATTCATCCACTCATTAGTCCAATTTTTTCCTTAAATAGAAACTCCTCCCATGCAGTCTCAATGTTGAAATTGGAGCTCTGATACCATATTGTAATGTCCCCATTACCAAACTACTCTGATACCAATTTGTAACATTATCGAGCCTGCTACTGAGAAATGCTACTCCAAAATCAAGTGCACAGATTCTACTTTATAACATTAGTCTGTGCAGTAATACTTGAAGTAACGTGCTCAACCCCAAGCTTAGTCGTGCCACATAAAATTTCCTCTTTTTACACAACTTAAAACAACAGAAGTAACACAATGCAACTGCATGCCCAAGCATATTGAGCACACCTCTTTATCACGCACCCAATCATACTGATCACACCGCTTGATTGCACATGTATTCCACACTTAACATGAGATCACTACTGTGTGCACAACCATTTTAGCGTCACATGCTATTTATGTTCTCCTTGTGCACACAGACTACTTCCCTATGTGCACAAGTCAATCCAGCCTTTGGTGCACACAGAGTATTTCACTGCATGCACGACCATTCCAACCTCACCTCAGAGACTCATGACCAATATCATAAGGTTAACATAACAAAAAAACTAACAACAATTGTCATACTCATGCACGACTACAAATACTGACTATCAACACCAAACTTAAATGTGCAAACAAAATAATACAAAATAACAACAATTACTTATATGCAACAACATACAAGAATTAAACACATATTAAACACAGATAATTAAGCACACAGTAAATGAGACAAACACATAAATACACTTATATTTTATGAAAAATTCACCAACTGCACGCAAAACTCAGACGTTCTTACCAACCATAGACTCAGTTTCTCATATACTTTCATCAACAGGTCACCCCCGAGTTGGGGCTTAACTCCACCAGGGAAAAATGGTTCCTAATGCCAAGCTAAGGTATGGAAATCAACAGAATTGTTCAGTCCAAGGTCTCATTGTTGCAACTAGACTAAAGTCTCCCATTCCCCACATGCCTGTTATACCCAAGTAAGTGTTCCCCTTCTCTGCTCAATAGTCCCTTGGTTTCCCCACTTCCCTTCCAGGTTTCTAGCAACAGGACAAATAGGAAGTCTCAAAGCCTTGCAACTAATGTCCAACACACTAGGGAACAATTCCTAGAAATACTCTTATCTAGAGAGAATTCCCACGGGTTTGACAACCTAACTCTTCAACAACAAGTCTCTCTCCTAGAGAGAATGCTCACGAGCCTGACAACCCGCCTCTTTGACAAAAAAACTTTGGTTACCATACAAAAAAAGCCCTTATAATATTTTCTATGTAGATAAGGTAATAGTCATAATTCCCAAATGGTCCAACCCCTTCTGCACATAAGAAAGCGAATGACTAATTCCCCAAGAATGTGTTCCTCTCCTCTTGAAATACACTAAGGCCAAAAATATATATTGCATGCCTTAAACTGGACACTTTTCACCTTTCGAACTAGCTTTAGCCACTTGGTGACCCGTTCCCATCCCTAGGTAACTTAGGATAAATAATTATCCATTAATCACACTTTTCAAAAATATTAATAAAATATTATCTAGGACTTAAGTTGTTGGGTATGTGTTATATTCTTTGCACGAGTAGTA
>SNQJ01S0173683.1:1606-20312 GCA_010110895.2 Picea sitchensis | reverse complement strand
TGACCTCTACCACTCCTCCAATCCCAAGAAGTAATGCATCATACCTAGATCCTTCATCTTGAACTATGAAGCGATCTCCCTCTTGCACTCAACTATGACCTTCTCATATCCTTTCAGAAACAGGTCATCCACATATAGGATCAATGGGAATCATCCCCAAGATCATCAAATAACTTTCTGATCTGTCATATCATTCCCTAGGTGCCTGCTTAGGCCCATACAAATCCTTATTCAATATGAAAATATGAGAATCCTTCTCATGTATCTTGTGGATTCTCTATGTACACTTCTTCTATCTACTGGAGCAAGTGTCTCATCATAATCTTCTCCCTCTTACTGGGAGAATCCTCAGGCCACAAATCAAGTTGTGTACATATCTATGTTGTAATATGCAACATGCTTGATCTTGTACATCAACTTGGAAGTCACCACTAACTTCCCTTCTAGTATCGAAACCGAGGAAGAATACTAGCTTCATTCTTTGTCACTGAAACAGGAAATCCTCCCATGAGGTCTCATATCTCCTTGAAGCCTCTGAAACTTCGATCTAGCCTCATGTCTATCAGTCCTGGAGAACGTCTCTCCCTTTTGTATGAATCTGAGGAGGAATAATTTTTGAATGAAAGTCTCTAAGCCACTGACTCTCTCTTAGATCGGGCTCACTCTGAGTCGGTCTTGTTCCTGAGTGTATACCAAGGCTTCAAATATAATGTCAAGCATCAATAAATGAGGAAAGGTTTCAATGTTTGCCACTTACCACCAAAATTATAAGAGAAAAGGTATTTAAATTGAATTAATGTTATAACAACTCAGAGGTTGTTTCTCGCATCTGAGTTAAATTTGAAATATTGAATGAATTGAAAGAAAACATAAAGCTGCTAATCAAAACAAGGCATCAATTACTGAGGAATCTTACTTTGTAACAGAAAAAGGAAGTGAAATGATGTAACCTTCAATGAAGTATAAAATATACTACCTAAATAACATGCAGATCTTGTATTTGCTAATAGTAAATACAGAGGAAAATCTGTTTGTTATCAGATTACTAAGTGAAATATAACCACAGTAGATGTTGTACTAAATTGTGATTTAAACATTCATCAAAGAAATGTATATGAAAGTATGCTGGAATATGGGAAGATAGAAGAACACATAACTCAGAATAGATGAGATGTAGAATCTCTGGTCTGCATTTGTATTAATTCTCAATAAAGAGAGTCTTATCCTTTACAATCGACAAAAAGCAGCCTTTGATGCTTTCTCAAAATGTATATTTATACAAGATTTAAGCGTTTGAAATTCTATCATTCTTAAGTTTTTGATTACAAATGAGAGGGTGAAACACTTCACTTCATTATCTCTTATATTCTCTCATGTTGGCAGGGTGTTTTCCTTTCTTTGTCTCCTAGCTCCAAAATAAGGTAGTATGAGCAACTGCATTAATGGCCTCCAGAAGTGTTCCCTTTCCCCTATTCAATACAATTGATACACCTTTCTACCAATGGATTTATCAACTTGGAAGGTTTTTTTTCGTCATTTGCCTCGAAAATGTAACACTTCTTTTCCAGTTGTGGCAATCTTTGTCCTATTTTCCCATCTACTATAATGATAGATGATAGTTGTAGATTTGGTTTTATTAACCATTTATCTATTTGAGAAATTTCAACCTGTCTTATCTGAGAGAGCTCAACTTGGTCTCTTTCCACATTTTCCTTAATATATAACAAATGTTTAGCTATGTTGATTTTACCCAATGTCCTAGAGCTACTTTCCTTATCAAGATCTAACAATTTTTTTATTCAGCAGGCCAAATGTTTCTTCATGGGAATCTCTCACTTCTTTAGCCATTTTTATGTTTTCTGCTATATTGTGCTCCCATGCCTTTAGCGGGATGTTACCTCTGGTTTGTTCTGGAATCGATAATCTAGAAGCAATGACTATTTCCTCTTTTGTTGATGATATAATAGCCTCCTGGAAGACGCCTCGAGCTTCCTTAGCTTCTCTTTCTCTTAAGGTGATATTATTTAATGCTTGATCTATCATCTGGAATTGATTCTGGATGATTTCTACTTTAGAAAGTAGACCCTGTTGAGCTGCTTCTATATTCTTTCATATTTCCATGGCTTGAGTTTTGAATATCGTTATATCTATGACCTGGCTTTCAATAGAACTTAATTTGGATCCCAGTTGTTTTATTAACTTCTCTTGTTGATTGACCTGTGTTTGGCTTATTTGAGTCGACTAGTGCATTTGCTCGAGATTGGATTTGAGTTGTTTGATTTCCTATTGGCCAGCTGCTCTGGCTTGTTCAAGGTCTTTGTATGCCTCATTCTTGGCATTCATCTCTACATCTCCTATCTGATTCTATAATTTGCTAATTAACAAGTCTTTTTGTTTCAACCCTCCCTTCAAGGTCCCGACTGAATATTGGTTGGATGTTGCATAAGCCCCCAATGTTACTGATACCTCTTCGACGAATTATACCTCTTCTAAGGCTTCTCCATCATTCAATACTCTGTATCTTTTGGCCGTTGCACCCACCCTTTGGCGTGTTTCTTGCTTCACCATGACTTTCCTTTTCTTTCTAAAAAATAAATCGCTAGGAGGTAACTCTTCTACAGAGGTAGGTGTTATAGCTTCTTTGAATATTGTTCCTGCATCGGGGTTCCCCTTGGTATATTGTAAGGGTGTGACGAATGGAATGGGATTGTGGATTTCTATGGATGTTTGTTTCATGGTAGCGTCTGTGACCGGTTCATTTGACGTAGACAAGGGTGTGTCTCCAACCCCTTTTGAGGGTATCTTTGTTTGATCCTTGACCTGTTTACCTGGTGTATCTATCTCTGGGGGTCTTTCTTCTTGGCTTGGGATCTCAGTTTCCTCTATTTTCCCCTAAGCTTTCTGTTTTCTAGGGCTTGTGTCTGTTGAACCTTTGGTTTTTGTTTGTTGTGTACCTAGAAGTGTTGAGACTTTGCCTTGCAAAAATTTGGGGAGGCCACTTCTCCAGTGTACCTGAAATTTGTAAACTTTGACCATCCCTTCAAGTGACAGAGATCAAACCCAACTTAAGACTTTTTAGTAGGATCACGCTCCTCGAAAAATATCTTCATGAGGGGAATCTTCGTGCTTGTATCTTTTTAGACCACAACTTTCCATGTGGTTACCCAGGACCTTATGAGGGTATTACTTCTTGAATTCAATGTCTACCATTTTCATTTCTTCTAAGGTCATGACCTCTAATTTGGAATGGCCAAAATCCAATAAAGAAAATGTACCAATGTGTAGGGGAAAAGATGGCCATACCTTTTTCTGAACCCCTTTGAGTTCTTTGTTGATTTCGCCGAGTATTGTTTTCGTGGAAACCTTGCGACATACTAGCGTGTATGGTAAGAATAGTGACAGGGCATATGGGGGAACAGAACATCCAAAAACCCTAATATAAGAGAACTATTCTTCTATGTACCAGTCTGTCACGCTACCTAATTTAGCTACGATTTTATTTGAAATCCTGGGAGGTGGGTAGCCGAAGATAACGGCATGCATTGGTACCATTACCCAGTTGAAAATATCATAGACGAAGTCTTTGGATTTATCTTCCCGGATTTTTGAGTGGTACACGTGAATAGGCTCTGTGTTATTTGGAGTCCAACTATAGCTCATTAATGGAAAAGGTGTCATGAAGCAAATGGCATCCATAATGTAAGCAGACATGAAGAATGAAGTTGCTTTCCCACTTGCCTTTTGTGTTCGATATTCTGTAATTTGACTGGCCAGACTGTCTGACAACATTTTGGCCCAGTCGAAAGAGTATCCCTCTGCTACTGTGTGGATAAGAAGTACCCATGGGAGATAGAAATGTGTAGTATTCTCTTTCTCATAAATTCTTCACACCATCATCTCTATATACAATAACTGTGGTTGTAACGATGAGATTGTGTATATACCATTAGAATCAACTATGAACTTTTCAGGGCATGAGCACCAATCCTTGATCAGGTCGGATAAGATTTTTCCAAATTGCTCACATTATTTCTTTTTGAAACCCTCTAATAATTTAGCATTGTAAGTAAAGTTTGGTGTGGGAGACAATTTGTACATCGCCTATAGATGCTCTGGCCAAAATGTCCCAACAACCACCTTCTGAGAATTGAATATTGTTCTAGTTGGGACATCTATGTGATCCAGTGCCCATCCAATCATATCATAATAGGGAAAGAGTCGTGGCCTTGTTGCTACCTTGTGCATCTCTGACTGAGAAACAACCTTGTATTTGATATTAAAGTCTTATTTTTCGTTGTGGATCGAATTGTCTGGGCAGTTTACCAGCTCATATTGCAATGTGTTGAAAACATGTGTCCATGTTTTGACTATGTCAATGTTTCTAGGCGAGGTATCAAAAAGAATATATGAACTCTGGCCTGAACTTTCACCAGTTGTTTTGGGCGCTTTCCGTGGACCCATGAGATAGAATCTCGAAATTACATTTCCTGTCATAGAGGATGAACATACAAACAATGGTTATCTCGCTAAGCTAGCTCTGTGAAAAATAGAATGAAATTCGTACTAATGACAGAAATCCTTTCACATTGAGCACTCTAGTCTGCATGGGTTCTTGCTGACACAACATTTAATTCTTTTAATAGAAAGATTTGGAGATAAAGCAAGATCTTTTTTCCAATCATTTCTCTAATCTGCTTATAAATTCCATAAATGTTTGATATTTCATGACTTGGGAGAATCGTAGAAGTATTTAATTTTCACCCGTAAGTTTTACAAGGTAAGAAGTTGTTTAAGATATTAATTAATCCATCTTAAACCTTTAATTAATCGTGATTATTCCTTGATCTTTTTTCGAAATTCGTAGTCTTAGGTGATTTTACTCTTAGTCTCAAGCTATGAACCCCGAATTTGCGAAATTGTGATTTGATTAATTAACTTTAATCAGGCTTAAGTTTTTAATTAATTGAAATTAGTTTGGATGTTTCGTGACCTTGAGTATCGGGGTTATAAGTAGTTTTTCAAGGAAAAACTGTCGAATCGTGAAGTCGTGATAACAATTAATTATCGTTAATTATCGTTAGTCATGTAATTAATCAAGTTTATCTTAAGTCACTTTCGCAACTTCGCATATCGAGACATTCGAAGGTTGATCAAGGTGTGACTCCTGACTCACGAAGGCGCGATGTATTAAATTAGTGATAATCACTTTTTAATGCTTCAATGATCATGATTAAGCTCAACCCAACTTCGTTATTTTGCATGTTGGGGCATTGAGAGATTCGACATGTTGGACTGTTAGATATGCAAAATCCTGAAATCTGATATTTGAGGTTTATTGTTAGCATTTTGTCATTTAAAAGGTAGGCAGCTTCCAATCCTTTAATATCTAGAATATTTGGAAAATATATGTGTTCCAACATAGGCTCCATCTAGGGGTCTTGTCTCCCTGCAGGATGAGAAGAACGCTAGACCAAGTGCCTTTACTGGGTGAATGGATTCATTACTTTATTTTTGTGAAACACATAGAGGAGAATTTAAGGTTTCATTCTTATCTCTAAAAGCTTTCGAAACCTAATCATTCACTAATCTCGAGTTTAGGCCTATCAATGATTTCCTCTTCCTTGAAACTAATTTTGTATATGTTTAAGATAATCAAAACAACCTTAAAAATTCTAACAGGTTCTATTGATCTTTGCTTGCATCAAGGTGAAGTAATTTCAGTGTTTTTAATCAGGGAGTCCCGCGTGTACTTGGGATGCATATATAGTCAAAAAGAGAACTAATTACCAGAGTACAGTATAATTCATGTATAACAGCCTTACAGATTTCTTAGACATTGCTTCACTGTCAGCGAGCGTGTTCAGTGCCCCGGTGAAGTTATCTGATTCCCTTTATTGAATTTCCTTTCACCACTTCAATTTGTAACTTTTCATTTAAATGTTGAGATGAGGGAAATCATTTAATGAATTTCCTTTCATCATCTATTTTTTTTGGACTAGATGGGGGAAATCATGTATGAATTTCCTTTCACCATCTGTCTTATATTCTTTTATTTTTTTTAAAACATGAAGTGGGGGAAATAAATTTGTACAAAGCATACCAGGGGTGATATCTGTTTATAATTTATCAATAGAGGTCTGTTAACTCACTTTGATTACTCTGGACTAGTCTTCTTTTGACCTTCAAAACATCTTAGTCTGCATGAAAATTCTTATGGGGGATTTTTTTTTCCAGCGACCTCCTTTGAGCAAGACTAACCACTTTAAACCTGTTAAAAGAACTAAGAGAGTTAGGATTATCTTATACATACTTTTGTTCAGTATAAGTCTGAGGAGCCACGAGGACTTGCCCATTTTCCAAACATTCGTTTGTTGGCTTTTAGAGTTAAAGTGTGACCCTTTTTTTTTTTATGGAGGCCATGGGAAGGCGTCTGGAGTCAAGGGCGACTACACCAAAATTTGAACAGGGTGACCAAGGGAGGTTTTGGATTTCGTAAACGTAGTTTTTTATAATGCAAACCTGATTATTGGAATCTTTCCTTTGAGGTCGCTTTATTTCTTCTTTTTTGGTTTATTTTAATCGTTTTTATCTTATCTAGAGGAGATTTTTATAATCTATGATAAAATTTCGTTCTTCTGATAATAAATCAGACGAATGTCTTTATACATATGAGACCGTTGTTGCACCAGGTGATATTCTTTGGAAATCCAAACAATTCAGAGACTCATACCTTTGACTTACCACTTCGTTCTCATCTAAGTAAATTATTTATTTATCACCTGTTTCGGGACAGTCAATTTTTTGATATACAACCGTTGGTTTTTCTTCTTTTTGATGTTTGAGTTGTAGAAAAAAATATTGCATGAAGACAACATGAAAAGTGTCAGGGTTTTAAGAGTCACAAAGTTCAATGTGTTAACTATTTTATATTTCCTTTTCTATGAAATCACTAACCTATTTTAATTGTGGTGGAAGTAAAACTTACCGAAAAAACTGTAAAAAACATAAAACACAAACCGGTATATACAGTGGGATTTTGGAAATCGTTTATTTCATAAAGTGCTTTAGATAACGCTCGTTGATAGGGGCGTTGAGGATTTTACCTTCCATATTTTCTAGCAGAAATGATTTCTTCCCTTTAGAAGATGTAACTTTGAATGGTCCATACCAGATATGATTGAATTTGCCTTGTTTTACTGAGTCTTCTTTCCTAGCATCCCATTTCAAAACTAAGTCTCCAGAGAGAAATTCCCTATCTTTAGCCTTATGATCAAACAAGACCTTCATGTTGTCTTGATATTTCTAAAGTTTTTCATCCACTTCAACCCTATTTTGTTGAACTTCGATTAGTTGATTTATTCTTCTTGTGACATGATTTGGTTCTTCTTTTTCATCTTGCCAAAGTTTCATTACAGGTAGATCCAAATTTATGGGTAATACTATGTTAGTCCCGTATACCATCTGAAATGGAGAAGTACTGATCGATTTCTTGGTGCCTATTCGATTCTCCCACAAAGAATATTTCAAATGCACATGCCAGGCTTTCTTATTTCGTTCAACACCTTCTTAATTATGGTGATTAAGCTTTCGTTTGATGATTCAGCTAACCCATTGCCTTGAGGGTAGTACGTCATAGAATGACCCAGTATAATATTGTATTTTTGGCAAAATATAACCATTTCCATAGATTTGAATGCATGGGCATTATCTTTAACTATCTTTCGGGGCCAACCAAATCTAGATAATATATTTTCTTCTAAGAAATTTATCACCACAGAATCTGTCGCTTTTCCGGTTGAGATAGCTTCTACCCATTTGGTGAAATAATCTGTATTGGTCAAAATCCATCTATGTTACGTGCTGGAATGTGGATTGATTTTGCCTATAAAATCCAACCCCCATTGTTGAAACGGGGCTTTCATTTTAACCGGGACCAAAGGTAACACTGAAAGTTTATGTTTGCTTGAAAATAATTGGCAAGAGTTACAAGATCTGACTTTGGAATTCACATCTGTGATTAATTTAGGCCAATAATACCCTACTCTCAGGATTTTATAAGCTATTTCTCTCCACATGTTATGTCCTCTGCACACTCCCTCATTAAATTCATTTTTGACTCTTTATGTTTCTGATTCTACTAAACAAACTAGTAGAAATCCTAGAGGGTCTTTCCAATACAATTGGCTTTCTGAGATACAGTACTTTACCGCATGCAATTTCAATTTTATAATTTTAGATAGATTCATATCGCTTGGGAATTTCAGAGTCAAAAGATAAGATACTATATCTTTATACCAAACCGAAGATGCAAACTTCTCTTCAATTCTGGTTGTAGCTATTCGTCATAGAATTCGTCTATGTCCAAATATCCTTCGTACTCTTGTAGGTTATTTATGCCAATCACTCTGAAATTTTATTCGTCTAGTAGCTTAGCCAAACCCTGTCCTTTTACGAGCTTTGTCGGTTTCACCTCTAGATCAAATTATTGAATTTTAGCAAGCGATCGACCCCTCTTCCCGTCACCATCAGGCTGGACCAATATGTCCTTAACGGAACTAGTGGGTACATATGCAATTATATTGGAGTGTAATACGTAGGTTTTGAAAGCCTTTAATGCCTTCACCATAGCATATGCCTTCTTTTCCATTATGTCATATTTCAACTCTGCGTCTCTAAGGCTTTTACTGAAGAATGCTATTGGTTGCTCAAAACCTTCTTCGTTCTTCTGGAGGAGTACCGCTACAATTGTATGTTTGGATGCAAATGAGAAGATCAAAAATTCTTTCAGATAATCAAGGCTTGCCAATACATGTGCTTCACCTATAATTTTCTTGATGTGTGCAAACGATGCTTTAGATTCGGTCGTCCATTTAACTTTGTTCTTCTTCTTAAGCATATATGTGATCAATTTCACGATTTCAATAAAGTTTAGGATAAATATTCTCAAAAAAAATATTTTTCCTAAAAATGACTGAATTTATTTTACATTTCTAGGAATATTTACTATCTATAGCTTCGACCCTTTTAGGATCAATTTTAATTCCATCCCGAGATACAATATGGCCCAAGAGTTTACCTTCTTGCATTGCAAAGTGAGATTTCTTGGTATTTAAAGACAAACCAAATTTATGACATTTCTCGAATGTCTGCTTGAGGTGTATCATATGATCTTCATCAGATTTGGAAAAAATGGTCAGATCATCAAGATAAATGAAAATGAATTTTTCTCTTTCGCCGATGAAGGCGATGTCCATAGCTCACTGGAAAGTAGCACCTGCATTCATCAAACCAAATGGCATTTTGGCATACATAAATGTACCCCATGGGGTGGTGAATGCATTTTTTTCTTTATCATCTTCGTTGATAGCAATCTGATTGTAACCGGAAAAACCATCGTTCATTGACATTCTATTTTCTTCGACCACTTTTTCTAAAACATGATCCATTTTGGGTAGCGGATAATTGACTTTGAGAGACGATTTATTTAGATTTCTAAAATCTACACACACTCTAATTTCTCCACTCTTCTTCCTAACTGGGACTAGGTTAGCTACCCACTCAGAGTACCTAAGTGGTAAAATTATTTTAGCATCCAGGAGCTTTTTGACTTCCTTTTCGACCATGGGAAATAATATGGGATTGATTTGCTTGAACTTCTGTCTGAAAGGTTTAACACCTGGATTTAAAGGAATCTTGTGTTTGATCACGGTGGTTTCATAAGTTCTCAGCTCATCATAAGACCAAGAAAAAATGTCTTTATATTGCTTGAGTAAATCTGCATACCTACCTTTCATCTCAGGAGGAAGATACTTTGATATTTTTACTATTCTAGGCTTTTGTTTGGTGCCTATATCGCAATCTTCGACTTCTTCTGGCTGAGGTTGCAAGGTAGATTTTAAAGGTATGTCATGGTGGTCAAATAATCTTTCTAGAGGGATTAGACCTTTAGGGATTTGATTGTTTTTTAGTAGTAACATGCGATGATTCGTGATATTTTCTTGGAACTCTTGAGGTTCCTCCCATTCTTTCATAATCCAAGCATGGTCGTTCTAGTTTTCTTGGTCAATATGCATTTCAACAAAGTCTCCCACTATTTCAAGGAATTTCCTGATATGTTCATCATCTTCGAACACTTGCCAGTGTTGTATATTGTTCGGTATGGAGAGTATGTGCCTCATCTCTATGTGATACTTTAGTTTGAAAGTTGTAGGAGGTATGAAAGTTGAGGTTGCTTTGGCTAATGAATTGGCTTGTAGATTTTCTGTACGAGGAATGTAATGGTCCTTAACCAATGAGAAAAAAAAATTCATCAAATCCCAGGCACAGTTTCTATAATATTTCAATCTCGGGTGTTTGGCCTGGTACTGTCGATTTACTTGCTTCACAATTAATTCCGCGTCTTCATAGACTTCCAAGTTTTTTACGTTTAACTTCCTGGAAGCTTCTAACCCCAAGAACAGGGCTTCATACTTGCATACAGTATTCATGTAATCTATGTCCCAATGTAGTCTGTAAGAGAAAGGAATAATAAACTCATCTCTAGGTGCTACAAAAATTACTCATGCGCTTGCTCCTTCACATGACAAAGCACCATCGAAATACATTTTCCAAATTCTAGTACTATATACACTTTCATTTATTTTTTCTGTTTTATTTTTCTCTGTACAATTTTCTTCTGTACATTCATCTACCTCATCATCAATTGATAAAATACAATTTCCTAGATCCTAATCAGTGACATAAACAAGGTAATTATGAGGATTATGTGGATCACTTACTGTATATGCCAGCCGTGTTTCCCGGTATAATCGGGTGAACTATCCACCGAAGATGGAAATCGTGGCATAGGTCATGTCCATCTAAAGGGATCCTCCAAGCTTAGCACCCCAAGACTTGGATAATAACAAACCATACTTCATAGGTATATCATCAATAACTACATCCATCAAAACACTTTTTACTAGAATCTGTGCAATATTTACCACTAAGTCTTTGATCATGCCCATACATTTATCTTTTCTCGAATCAAATGAATACAGGTCTCTGTAGGACCTGATAATTTCGAGACCGAGTCTATCCATAATAGCCTTGGGCATCACGTTATATGAGGCTCCAGAATCCAGCATGCAATTATGTAGCAGATGATCATGCACATTTAGTGTAATGTAGAAAGGAGCGACGGTATCTATGGCACCTTCGGAATGAGGACAAAAAATTATATTAGGCTTATCATCTTCCAAATTTATAACGTCAGCCTGACTTTCTACATCTAAAAAATTTATCATTTTGGTGATTTTCTTTCGGTAAACATGGTTATTTTCCAGTTCAACCAGAGGTATTGGTATCTTGATTTTGTTAATCTCATTTTCTAGGCTAAAACCTCCTATAATCTTGTCGATTTGTCTAATTGGGACTTCGGTCTCCTTCTTTTCTGATTTTTTGGTTTACATTGCTTTATTTTCTGTTATTTTTGTTTCTGATGTCTATGTTTCAGTTGTCTTAGTTTTCCCTTGTTTGTATCTCAACTCCTTTTATTTTGTTGTTTTGTATTTCAGTCTCTTTTCGAGTTGGCTCATATATTTCAGCTCTCGGCAAGATTTTCTTTGGTTGGGTAGTTGATACGTTTTTAGCTTTAGACCTTAGATTATACTTATGTTGGAGCTCAGCCATTATAGTATAGGCGATCCCCTGGTAAGTAGAATCTTCTGTATTATTTATGTTTCCATCCTCATTAGACCAGTGTTCCATATTTAAAGACCTCTCATAATCTTATCTAGCCAAATGAGGTTGTTGGCAATCATCACTAGGATTATTCATATCATCTTCTAAATTCTCAAATTCTTGCATGTCATTTCCTCCTATAAAATTTGTGTTTTTCAAAGGAGTGTGAACTTTTTGATCTTCACTTTTAATCTATCTTTGTTGTATTTGAGGATTAGGGTTCCTCCTGAATTCTCTCCTAACGAACTGATCTGTTTTAGATTGATCTAGTTCCATATTTGAAATTTTATATGATATTTCTTTGATTATCTTTTCCATATCATCCATATTATTGTCTGTGGACCTCCCACCTCCGGAAGGTCCTTCTTGTTCCCTAAATCGTCTAGTCTCTTTGTTTCATGTTTCCACCTTTGCTTTTAATTTTCCAGAAGCCATCATATTTGACTCAATCTCTACGGCATCATCTTGCATTCGGGTAAGTTCGGCAGCTCTCCTTTCTCTCAATAGTAGTGCGAAATCGGGTTCGAAAACTCCTGCAAAAGTTACCTTGGCTACATGTTGGGAAGGTTTAAATTCAACTGGGATCTTGTTATATAATTTATTAAATCTTTGAAAGAATTCAATAACAGTTTCTGAATTTTTCTTCCTTAAAGATCCAAACTCAGTTAAGTAATATAGGTGATCCTTTCTCTCACCCCATTGTCTAAGAAAAGAGTTTTCTAACTCATCATAGGATCCTATCGAACCTACGGCCAAACCTAGAAACCAGGTTCTCACCTGTCCTTCGAAGGTTTGAACAAACAATTGTGAATACACGTCTTCGTGCTCGAGACCGAGAATATCTGCGAATTGATCAAAGAAATTTATATGTTCGGTTGCGGTTAGGTCTCCTTCCCCTGTAAACTTAGGTAGGTTTTTCATGTAGTTTTCAGGTAAATCATAAATGGGCATTGGGAGGACCAAAGGAGCGTATCTAGCATCTACTTTGGCAAAAATTATGGGGGCTGGGGACGACCCTTAACCGCCCCCTCCTCCTCCTCTAGCAGCAGCCATAGATATTCTAGGAGAGGAAACTGGTAAGTTATAAAGATGGTTTTCAAAGATGTATAGAGATCCTTTAGCTTCTTTGGGATGAAGCAAGAAAGGTTCTGAGAACCGTTTATTAGGAGACGAAAAAACTGAAAAAAGGGGGAACTAGATATAGGGACTAGGTTCTTCTGATTTGCAAGATATGTAAATGGGAGAACCTACAGGATTTGAATCCGAGTGTATGGTATATTTTTCGAGACTTTGTGAGGTTGGGAAATTTAGATCAAGAGATGATGGGATATCAATCAAAGGAGGATTTACTGTAGGCTTCTTACCTTCACTTACACAGGAGGTAGTTGAATAAGATTCATTTTTAATTTCAGGGAAAACTAATTTAGGGTTTATGGTTTTAGCTTCAACTGTGTTAGCCCATGTTTCTCCAAAAGGGATTTGGGTGGAAACTTCTTATGGAGTTAACGGTTCAAGTGGAATCTTAGCCTTAGAATGTGTGGATTTAGGTTGGTAAACCGCAGTAGCTTTCTTAAGGAATTCTCTTAGTCTTAGTATTTTTTCGAGGTCAGGAACAGGTGTGGTCTGCTTATCATCTAGGTTTTGTCTGGTGTTCCTTCGACCAGATACCAACTTATTTAATTGTGGATTTGCCAAGTGAATAATAAAAATTTATCCTTTATAATGTATTCAATATTTGTTCACTATCAAAGAGAGAAACTTACAAATGTCGTTCTCCTAGGGAAAAATAACTTCGTTTCTCCGTCCCCAGCAATGGCACCAAAAGATGTTGTTCATGAGTTTATACCAAGGCTTCAAGTATAATGTCAGGCATCAGGAAATGAGGAAAGGTTTCAATGTTCGCCTCTTACCACCAAAATTATAAGAGAAAAGTTCTTTAAATCGAATTAATATTATAACAGCCCAGAGGTTGTTTCTCACATCTGAGTTAAGTTTGAAATATTGAATGAATTGAAAGAAAACATAAAGCTACTAATCAAAGCGAGGCATAAATTACTGAGTAACATTACTTTGTAACAGAAGAAGATAGTGAAATGATGTAACCTTCAATGAAGTATAAAATATAGTATCTAAATAACATGCAAGTCTTGTATTTGTTAACAGTAAATACAGAGGAAAATATGTTTGTTATCAAATTACTAAGTGAAATATAACCACAATAGATGTTGTACTAAATTTTGATTTAAACATTCATCAAAGAAATGCATATGGAAGTATGTTGGAATATGGGAAGACATAAGAACACATAACTCAGAATAGACGAGATGTAGAATCTCTAGTCTTCATTTGTATTAATTCTCAATAAAGAGAGTCTTCTTCTTTACAATCGACAAAAAGTAGCCTTTGATCCTTTCTCAAAATGTATATTTATACAAGATTTAAGATTTTGAAATTCTATCATTATAAAGGTTTTGATTACAAATGAGAGGGTGAAACGCTTCACTTCGTTATCCCTTGTCTTCTCTCATGCTGGCAAGGCATTTTCGTTTCTTTGTCTCCTAGCTCCAAAATAAGGTAGTATGAGCAACTACATTACTGGCCTCCAGAAGTGTGCCCTTTCCCCTGTTCAATACAATTGATACACCTTTCTACCAACTGAGTTATCAACTTAGAAGGTTTTGTTTGGTCATTTGCCTCGAAAATGTAACACTTCTTTTCTAGTTGTGGTAATCTTTCTCCTATTTTCCCATCTACTATAATGATAGACGATAGTTGTAGATTTGGTTTTACTAACCAAATATCTATTTGAGCAATGTTGACCTGTCTTATCTGAGAGATCTCAACTTGGTCTCTTTACACATTTTCCTTAATATCTAGAAGATGTTTGGCTATGTTGATTTTACCCAACATCCCAGAGCTACTTTGCATATCAAGATCTAACAATTTTTTATTCAGCAAGCCAAATGTTTCTTCACGGGAATCTCTCACTTCTTTATCCATTTTTTTGATTTTTGCTATATTGAGCTCCCATGCCTTTAGCAGGATGTTACCTCTGGTTTTCTTTGGAATCGATAATATGGAAGTGATGACTATTTCCTCTTTCATTGACGATATAATAGCCTCCTAGAAGACACCTCGAGCTGCCTTAGCTTCTCTTTCTCTTAAGGTGATATTATTTAACGCTTGATCTATCATCTAGAATTGATTCTAGATGATTTCTACTTTAGAAAGTAGACCCTGTTGAGTTTCTTCTATATTCTTTCGTATTTCCATGGCTTGAGTTTGGAATAAAGTTATATCTATGACTTGGCTTTCAGTAGAATTTAATTTGGATCACAGTTGTTTTATTAACTCCTCTTGTTGATTGACCTGTGTTTGGCTTATTTGAGCCGACTGGTGCATTTGCTCGAGATTGGATTTGAGTTGTTTGATTTCCTGTTGGTCAACTACTTTGTCTTGTTCAAGGTCTTTGTATGCCTCATTCCTGGCATTCGTCTCTACAGCTGCTATCTGAGTCTGTAATTTTCTAATTAACAAGTCTTTTTGTTTCAACCGTTCCTTCAAGGTCCCGACTGAATATAGGTTGGTTGTTTCATAAGCCCCCAAAGTTCCTGCTACCTCTTCGGTGAATTCTACCTCTTCTAAGGCTTCTACATTAGTTAATACTTTGTATCTTTTGGCCACTGCACCCACCTTTTGGTGTGTTTCTCACTTCACCATGACTTTCCTTTTCTTGCTAAAAAAGAAATCGCTAGGAGGTAACTCTTCTACAGAGATAGGTGTTAGATATTCTTTGAATATTGTTCTTGCATCGGGGTTCCCCTTGGTAGATTGTAAGGGTGTGAAAAATTGAATGGGACTGTCGATTTCTGTGGATGTTTGTTTCATGGAAGAATATGTGACCAGTTCATTTGATGTAGACAAGGGTGTGTCTCCTACCCCTTTTGAGGGTATCTTTGTTTAATCCTTGACTTGTTTACCTGGTGTATCTATCTCTAGGGGTCTTTCTTCTTGGCTTGGGATCTCGGTTTCCTCTGTGTTCCCCTAAGTTTCTTGTTTTCCAAGGCTTTTGTCTGTTGAACCTTTGGCTTCTGTTTGTTGTATACCTGGAGGTGTTGAGACTTTGCCCTACAAAATTTTGGGGAGGCCACTTCTCCAATGTTCCTGAAATTTGTAAAATTCGACCATCCCTTTGAGAGACAGATCTTGAACCCAACTTAAGACTTTTGAGTAGGATCTCACTCCTCGGAAAGTCTCATCAAGAGGGGAATCTTCGTGCTCGCATCTTTTTAGACCACAACTTTCCATGTGGTTACCCACGACCTTATGAGGGTCGTGCTTCTTGAATTCAATGTCTACCATTTTCATTTATTCTAAGGTCGTGGCCTCTACTTTGGAATGGCCAAAATCCATTAAAGAAAATGTACCAATGTGTTACACATTATTTTTTTCACCCTCATGATTGTTAATGATGTAAACCTATATGTTTCCTTCAGAGAGGTCAATGGCCTGAATTCCTAAAGAAAGAAGGGAGAAGAACTTTCTCTGAGAGAAGAAGTTGTGTTTTCCTCTATAAAAACCCTATTTTGGAGGATTTTCGCGGGCTGCACCATAGCTAGGGTGCGGAAATGCCTGATTTTAGCAGGCTGCACTATAGCTAGGGCATGGAGTTTCTGCAGGATGCACTATAGATAGGTCGCGGTGGCCTTCGTACGTGGGAAAAATGAGCATTTTCTCGATGCTTCTAGAAGGAGAATCTTCTATGGTGAGGTGGCCTCCGAATGGTTTGGATCTTACTCGCTTTCATGATTTAGTGGGATCATCCTAACCTCCTCACCTTATCCTCTTTAGCTTATAAAAGGAGAGGAGCTCTCATGGAGGAAGTTAGTTGGTTTTGGAGCTTGATTGAGTTGGATTTGGCTTGGAATTATTAGCTTGGTTAGAGTGGCATTGAGCTTTTCTTTTGCCAAGATAGATGTCAGATCTATAGTCTCAGAATTCTTGGATCAAAAGTGTGTGGGAAGCAAGGAACTATCGGAAGGAACCTTACAACATCAAGGCATCCAGTTGTAATCTTTCTTCCTATTATTAATATAATACAGTGGCATGCTTCTTTCCCATAGAATTATATTTATTTTATTGCATAATTCCTTGATCATATGCATAGGTTGTCATTGAATATACTCTCTTTGCTTTCACTTTGGTTGGTTTGTGTCTCACTACAGGATCAGTATCACAAGAGCACCAGAGTGAAACAGGAACAACAAATACATAAGGAAGTGACATTTAAAGGTGTGTCTCTCATCCTTTGTTTGGTATTAATTCAATGATTAGAGCCTAGGGAAAGCGCCATGTCCTGTCATGTTTTGTTCTAGATCTAGGTGGATCTAGGGGGATTAGTTTATGTTTGCATTCACCGATTTACCCGTTAACAAAATTGGCAACCATATTGGGGAACAAATTGTTTTCCTAGTTTTTCTTGCTTTCTTTCTTTGATTTCTTGGTTTCTGTTTTCTGAGTCACTGGGAGATCCAACTTGACTCTTTGACTATTTAACTTTACTGGAAAACCTTCATTTTCTTCATTTTTTCCATTTCTTTTGTTTGATTTCCGTGCCCTTCTTTGAGGGATATTGCGGCGGCTTAGGGTTTCCACGCCCTACCTGTTTACTCCAGTGCAGAAACTCCATGACCTACCCATATCTGGCCCACAGAAATCACATATTTCAGCACTATGTTAATCTACAGCCCGCGGAAATTGTGAAATTTTGGCTTTTGATGGTTTTTCCTTACCCAGACCTTGGATTTGGTTTTGGGGTGAATTTTTGGGTTTGATTATGATCTGTTTATAGTATGCTTGATAGACTTTGAGCTGCTTTTAGCCATATTTTCTTTGTTTTAGCTTATTTTCTGTTGAAAGATTTGATCTCTTGCTTTGAGTTTCATTCAGTTACAAAGCATTGTTTTTTCTTTAGAATTGTTTGTTGAAAGAACTTATTTTTTCTTTTATTGAATAATTCATGTTAAAAGAGAAATGGTTTGGGTTGCTTTTGTTTTGAAGAAACTTGCTATTTCTTTTAGTGTCTCTTTGAAACACATTTTTTTTAATTTCTTCCTTATATTAGATTGGGAGCTTCCTTGCATTTGAAGTAGCGAAATTGCATGTTTCTTGGCATTTTTGGTCTTAAATTCTGAAAAAATTTCCCCCTCATGGCCGAGGGGGGGCCTATGAATCGTGCATTGGTGTACAGTCTATTACACATCAAAATTGCTCAGCTGGATAAGTGTCGCATATCCCTCTCAATTGTCGTAAGTGTCGCATCTTCCCTATAACTTTCGCAAGTGTCGCAAGTTGGTCACTAGTGTCGCAAATGATGTTCAGACATATTGTCATGTCAACAACACTAAGGAGACACTTATAACATTTCACATGACTGATTTGAAGGAGGAGAACTGGTTTACTGAAGTCAAATAACTCTTGACACCTGAAAGGAACCCTGAAACAAAGGTTTTGAGGGGGAGCGCTCCCCTACTTCGGCCCCAGAAGCGCTGGCGCTCCCCTACAAGGCTTCAGGGAGCGTTATAACACTCCCCAGCCCCCTCTAAAGGAGCGCTGCTCGTCTTGAAAGCGCTGGCGCTCCCCCAAGGCTCACCAGGGAGTGCTACAACGCTCTAATGCCCCTTCTAAGGGAGCGCTGCCTAATCTGAGGCAATAGTTGGCCCGTTGAGGAGAATAAGGGGAGGATCTTTCGAGATTAGGAGGCAGTTGTATTCGAATTCTTGGATTCATCAAGAGATCCTTGATCTAAGGAGGAAGTTCCCAACTTGTTCTAAAGATAACTCAAGAGGTTAAGCTCCTCTTAACCTATATAAGCAGACTCTATGATGGTGGAAAGGGGGAAGAACTGCTAGTATGAAACCTATTATCTTGGAGGAAACACACAGTCAACCAAAGGAGGGTGATCAACGAAGCTGCTGTCATCCAA
>SNQJ01S0173681.1:3272-20313 GCA_010110895.2 Picea sitchensis | reverse complement strand
CAACACCAATTCTAAATAAAAATACAACTACTTTCTGTCCCACTCATCCTTTCAGTACCACTGAAAAGTCTCTGCAAGATCAGGCCTTCCAAGCAATGAAAAATCTGAACTACTTTATGTCCCACTCATCCTTTCAGTCCCACAGAAAAGTCCCTGAAAGATCATGCTTTCCAGTCAAAGAAAAGTCTTATAAGGAAGCCTGTCTTTGATGGTTTCTGTCCAAACGATTCACGTGGTATTATTTACAACAAAGGAAAGGTCGAAATTAAAGGAAAGCCATTGAAGAAGCACATGTGACTGATCTAATCAGGCAGCCTGTTTTTTACGGTGGACTCTGTTAAAAGGAAGGAATCACATGTTAAAAGGAAGGACTCACATGGCATGAGATTTTGTTTGGGGATTTGAAGAGTGTCCATCAAACAGATGACATCAAGAAGTGAGGAGTTAATGATTTTTTTCTTAATATTTTCTTTCTAAATACAATTACTTTATATGTATTCGTCTTTTTACTTCGCACTCATCCTAATGAATTTTGAATAGAGCTACTTTATGTCGCACTCATAAAGTAGGAGTGGCACCGCTAATGAATTTTTAGTGAGGAGTGGCACCACTAATGAATTCTGAATAGAGCTACTTTATGTCGCACTCATCCTTTCAGTCACACTGAAAGTCTCTGCAAGAACATCTATTTATATGTATACTAAAAGCCTGACTCCCAGTACGCAGTATTGAATGGATCTATTTATATGTATGCTAAGCGCGTGGTACTAACATGTACGAAGGATCCCACGACGTGTTTGATGTAGTGGCACCGCTAATGAATTCTGAATAGAGCTACTTTTTGTCCCACTCATCCTTTCAGACACACTGAAAAGTCTCTGCAAGATCATGCCTTCCGGTCAATGAAAATTCTTATCAGGCAGCCTGTCTTTGATGGTTTATGTCCAAACAACAAAGGAAAGGTGGAAATTAAAGGCAAGCCATTACGATTAGGTATGATTGTACCCCATGACAGTTCTGAGAAGCACTGGTGACTGATCTAATCAGACAACCTGTCTTTGATGGTGGACTCTGTTTGAAGGAAGGATTCACATGGAATGAGACTTTTCTCCATATGAACGGATAGGATGCATCAAGTAATGAGTTAATCATTTGTTCGTTTAATATTTTTATTCTAAATACAGCTACTTTATGTCTCACTTATTTAGGCCTTCCAGTAAGTGAAAAGTCTAAGGCATGATGATGAAAATCAATAAAAGTTACAAGTTTCCACAATTAATCGTCAATGTACGAAGGATCACACGGAATGGCACCTCTAATGAATCAGTAGTTTAAACGTTTTACCTTTTGTATTTTTTTGGGTTACTTTTTTTCATTTGATTTGCTTGAAATTAGGTGATGAATGGTTGGATTTGAGTGGCTAAGTTTGTATAATTCGAGTGCTCCAGGGGTTTTTCAACACACTGAATCATTTATGTATTCAGAAAGGCAATTAAAACAACAGAAAATAGAAATTTTGTCAAAATTTATGTCGTCAGATTCCAAACCAATTAAACTCAAAAAATAAAACATTTAACCAACACCAATTCTAAATAAAAATACAACTACTTTCTGTCCCACTCATCCTTTCGGTACCACTGAAAAGTCTCTGCAAGATCAGGGCTTCCAAGCAATGAAAAATCTGAACTACTTTATGTCCAACTCATCCTTTCAGTCCCATTGAAAAGTCCCTGAAAGATTATGCCTACCAGTCAATGAAAAGTCTTATAAGGCAGCCTGTCTTTGATGGTTTCTATCCAAACGATTCACCTGGTATTATTTACAACAAAGGAAAGGTCTAAATTAAAGGAAATCTATTGAAGAAGCACATGTGACTAATCTAATCAGGCAGCCTGTTTTTGATGGTGGACTCTGTTAAAAGGAAGGAATCACATGTTAAAAGGAAGGACTCACATGGCATGAGATTTTGTTTGGGGATTTGAAGAGTGTCCATCAACAGGATGCCATCAAGCAGTGAGGAGTTAATGATTTTTTTCTTAATATTTTTGTATTTTCTTTCTAAATACAATTACTTTATATTTATTCGTCTTTTTACTTCGCACTCATCCTAATGAATTCTGAATAGAGCTACTTTATGTTGCACTCATAAAGTAGGAGTGGCACCGCTAATGAATTTTTATTGAGGAGTGGCACCGCTAATGAATTCTACTTTATGTCCCACTGAAAAGTCTCTACGCAAGATCGTCGTGCCTTCCAGTCGATGAAAGATCTGAGTGCAACAGCAACAGTAGGCCTTCGGATGTATTTATATGTATGCTAAAAGCCTGACTCCCAATACGTGGTATTGAGTGGATCTATTTATATGTATGCTAAGCGCATGGTACTAACATGTACGAAGGATCCCACAACGTCTTTGATGGAGTGGCGTTACTTTATGCCCCACTCATACTTTCAGTCTCTACGCAAGATCATGCCTGCACGATCAGGCCTTCCAGTCAATGAAAAGTCTTATAAGGCAGCCTGTCTTTGATGGTTTATGTCCAAACAACAATGGAAAGGTGGAAATTAAAGGCAAGCCGTTACGATTAGGTATGATTGTACCCCATGAGAGTTCTGATAATCATTGGTGACTGATCTAATCAGATAGCCTATCTTTGTTGGTGGACTCTGTTTGAAGGAAGGATTCACATGGCATGAGACTTTACTCCATATGGTGGATGGATGCATCAATAAGGTTATATCATTTTTTAGTTTAATATTTTATTCTAATCGGCTACTTTATGTCTCACTTATTCAGGCCTTCCAGTAAGTGAAAATTCTAAGGCATGATGATGAAAATCAATAAAAGTTACAAGTTTCCACAATTAATCGTCAATGTACGAAGCATCCCACGGAGTGGCACCGCTAATGAATCCCTGATGGATTTAAAGCGTTTTACCTTTTGTAGTTTTGGTTACTTTTTCATTTGATTTTACTTGAAATTAGGTGATGAATGGTTGGATTTGAGTGGCTAAGTTTATAAAATCCAAATGCTTTAAGGTTTCTCAGCAGGCTTAATCCATTTATACATTCAAAAAAAAAAAAAAAAAAAAAAAAAAAAAAAAAAAAAAAAAAAAAAAAAAAAAACAAAATAAATAAAACCAAAAATAAAACATTTAACCAACACCAATTATAAATAAAAATAAAACCATTTCGTCCCACTCATCCTTCGATTTACACCGAAGGTCTCGCAAAGATTAGGCCTGACAATGAAAATCGAAGACTACTATATGTCCTACTCATCGCTAGGTCCAATTTGAAAAGTCCACGAAATATCATGCCTTCCGGTCAATGAAAAGTCTTATCAGATTGCCTGTCTTTGATGGTTTATGTCCAAACGATTCACGTGGTATTATTTACAACAAAGGAAAGGTTGAAATTAAGGGAAAGCCATTGAAGAAGCACATGTAACTGATCTAATCAGGCAGCCTGTTTTTTGACGGTGGACTCTGTTAAAAAGAAGGAATCGCATGTTAAAAGGAAGGACTCACATGGAATGAGATTTTGTTTGGGGATTTGAAGAGTGTCCATCAACAGGATGCCATCAAGCGGTGGGGAGTTAATGATTTTTCTTAATATTTTCTTTCTAAATACAATTACTTTATATTTATTCATCTTTTTAGATCGCACTCATCTATTGAATTCCGAATAGAGCTACTTTATGTCGCACTCATAAAGTAGAAGTGGCACCGCTAATGAATTTTAGTGAGGAGTGGCACCGCTAATGAATTATGAATAGAGCTACTTTATGTCGCACTGATCCTTTCAGTCACACTGAAAGTCTCTGGAAGAACATCTATTTATATGTATGCTAAAATCCTGACTCCCAGTACGCGGTATTGAATGGATCTATTTATATGTATGCTAAAAGCGTGGTACTAACATTAATACGAAGGATCCCACGGCGTGTTTGATGGTGTGGCATTAATGAATTACGAATGGAATACATGTCCCACTCATCCTTTCAGTCACACTGAAAAGTCTCTGCAAGATCATGCCTTCTGGTCAATGAAAAGTCTTATCAGATTGCCTGTCTTTGATGGTTTATGTCCAAACAACAATGGAAAGGTGGAAATTAAAGGCAAGCCATTACGATTAGGTATGATTGTACCCCATGACAGTTCTGAGAAGCATTGGTGACTGATCTAATCAGACAGTCTGTCTTTGATGGTGGACTATGTTTGAAGGAAGGATTCACATGGCATGAGACTTTTCTCCATATGAACAGATAGGATGCATCAAGTAATGAATTAATCATTTGTTCGTTTAATATTTTTATTCTAAATACAACTACTTTATGTCTCGCTCACTTATTCGGGCCTTCCTAGAAGGTAGAAAAAGTTTAAGGCATGATGATGAAAATCAATAAAAGTTACAAGTTTCCACAATTAATGCGTCAATGTCTGAAGGATCCGCAGTGTACCCAGCTAATGAATCCCCGATGGTTTAGCGTTTTACCTTTTGTAGTTTTTGGTTACTTTTTCATTTGATTTAGCGAAGAGTGGGTGATGAATGGTTGGATTTGAGTAGCTAACTTTGTATAATCCGGTGCTCGGGGTTTTGGCCTGCTTGAATCATTTATGTATTCGAAGGAAATTAAAACAACGGAAAATGAAATTTTGTCAAAATTTGTAATGATGCGGATTCAAACCAATTAAACTCAAAATAAAACATTTAACCAGCACCAATTCTAAATAAAAATACAACTACTTTTCACGTCCCACTCATCCTTTCCATACCACTGAAAAGTCTATGCAAGATCAGGCCTTCCAAGCAATGAAAAATATGAACTACGTTATGTCCCACTCATCCTTTGGAGTCCCGAAGAAAGAGTCAGGAAAAGAATCCATGCCTTCCGGATCAATGAAAGGAATCTTATAAAGAAGAAGCATTTGTCTTTGATGGTTTTAAATCCAAATGATTCCATTAATTATTATTTATCAATAGAAGGAAGGTCGAAGTGAAATCCATTGAAACTTTATGGTGATCTAATCGGACGGCGCATTTTTATTATTTGGACTGTTAAAGGAAGGAATCGCATGTTAAAGGAAGGACTCACATGGCATGAGATTTTGTTTGGGGATTTGAAGAGTGTCCATCAACAGGATTCCATCAAAGCGATTGAGGAGTTAATGATTTTTTCTTAATATTTTCTTTCTAAATACAATTACTTTATATTTATTCATCTTTTTGGATTTAGCATCATCCTAATGAATTCTGAATATAGCTACTTTATGTCGCACTCATAAAGTAGGAGTGGCACCACTAATGAATTTTGAATAGAGATACTTTATGTCGCACTCATCCTTTCAGTCACATTGAAAGTCCTACTTTATGAACATCTATTTATATGTATGCTAAAATCCTGACTCCCAGTATGCGGTATTGAGTGGATCTATTTATATGTATGCCAAGCGCGTGGTACTAACATGTACGAAGGATCCCACGACGTGTTTGATGGAGTGGAACCGCTAATGAATTATGAATAGAGCTACTTTATGTCCCACTCATCCTTTCAGTCCCACTGAAAAGTCTCTGCAAGATCATGCCTTCTGGTCAATGAAAAGTCTTATCAGGCAGCTTGTCTTTGATGGTTTATGTCCAAACAACAAAGGAAAGGTGGAAATTAAAGGAAAGCCATTACGATTAGTTATGATTGTACCCCATGATAGTTCTGAGAAGCACTGGTGACTGATCTAATCAGACAACCTGTCTTTGATGGTGGACTCTATTTGAAGGAAGGATTCACATGGCATGAGACTTTTCTCCATATGAACGGATAGGATGCATCAAGTAATAAGGTTAATTGCATTTTTTAGTTTTAATGTTTTATTCTAAGTACCCGACTACTTTATAATACTCTCACTTATTCAGGCCTTCTAGTAAGTGAAAATTCTAAGGCATGATGATGAAAATCAATAAAAGTTACAAGTTTCCACAATTAATGGAGTCAATGTCTGAAGGATCCCACAGTGCTGCCAGCTAATGAATCTGATGGTTTAAGCGTTTTACCTTTGTAGTTTTGATTTTTTTTCATTTGATTTGCTTGAAATTAGGTGATTAATGGTTGGATTTGGTGGCTAAGTTTGTATAATTCGAGTGCTCGGGGTTTTGGTAGCGAATCGGTATGTAATATTCGGAAAGCCCGATTAAAACAGCAATAGAAATTTTGTCCAAAATTTGTAATGGTCTGATTCCAAACCAATTAAACTCAAAAATAAAACATTTAACCGGCGCAATTCTAAATAAAATACAACTACTTTCTGTCCCACTCATCCTTTCGGTACCACTGAAAAGTCTCTGCAAGATTAGGCCTTCCAAGCAATTAAAAATCTGAACTACTTTATGTCCCACTCATCCTTTCAGTCCCATGAAAAGTCCCTGAAAGATCATGCCTTCCAGTCAAAGAAAAGTCTTATAAGGCAGCCTGTCTTTGATGGTTTCTGTCCAAACAATTCACGTGGTATTATTTACAACAAAGGAAAGGTCGAAATTAAAGGAAAGCCATTGAAGAAGCACATGTGACTGATCTAATCAGACAACCTGTTTTTGATGGTGGACTCTGTTAAAAGGAAGGAATCACATGTTAAAAGGAATGACTCACATGGCATGAGATTTTGTTTGGGGATTTGAAGAGTGTCCATCAACAGGATGCCATCAAGCAGTGAGGAGTTAATGATTTTCTTAATATTTTATTTCTAAATACAATTACTTTATATTTATTCATCTTTTTAGTTCGCACTCATCCTAATGAATTATGAATAGAGCTACTTTATGTCGCACTCATAAAGTAGGAGTGGCACCGCTAATGAATTTTAGTGAGGAGTGGCACCGCTAATGAATCAATAGGAAGACTACTTTATGTCACCTCATCCTTTTCGGTCCTAGCGAAGAGAGTCTATAGAACATCCCATTTATATGTATGCTAAAATCCTGACTCCCAGTATGCGGTATTGAGTGGATCTATTTATATGTATGCTAAGCGCATGGTACTAACATGTACGAAGGATCCCACGACGTGTTTGATGAATTAGCAGCTAATGAATTGACTAGAACTACTTTATATGTCCCACTCATCCTTTCAGTCACAATGAAAAGTCTCTGCAAGATCATTCCTTCTGTTCAATGAAAAGTCTTATCAGGCAGCTTGTCTTTGATGGTTTATGTCCAAACAACAAAGGAAAGGTGGAAATTAAAGGCAAGCCGTTACGATTAGGTATGATTGTACCCCATGACAGTTCTGAGAAGCACTGGTGACTGATCTAATGAGATTGCCTGTCTTTGATGGTGGACTCTATTTGAAGGAAGGATTCACATGGCATGAGTCTTTTCTCCATATGAACGGATAGGATGCATCAACTAATGAGTTAATCATTTTTTCGTTTAATATTTTTATTCTAAATACAACTACTTTATGTCCCACTTATTATTAGAACCTTCCGGTGAAATTGAAAAGAGTGAGCATGATGATGAAAATCAATAAAAGTTACAAATTTCCACAATTAATCGTCAATGTACGAAGGATCCCACAGTGCTAGCTAATAATCCCGATGGTTTAAGCGTTTTACCTTTGTAGTTTTTTTGGTTACTTTTTTTCATTTGATTTGCTTGAAAATGGGTGATGAATGGTTGGATTTGGGTGGCTAAGTTTTTTATAATTGAGTGCTCCGGGGTTTTGGCCTGAATCATTTATGTATTGAGAGAAGGCAATTAAAACAACGAGAAAATAGAAATTTTGTCAAAATTTATGTCGTCAGATTCCAAACCATTTAAACTCAAAATAAAACATTTAACCAACACCAATTCTAAATAAAAATACAACTACTTTTTGTCCCACTCATCCTTTCAGTACCACTAAAAAGTCTCTGCAAGATCAGGCCTTCCAAACAATGAAAATCTAGACACTTTATGTCCCACTCATCCTTTCGGTCCCACTGAAAAGTCCCTGAAAGATCATGCCTTCTAGTCAATGAAAAGTCTTATAAGGGAGCCTGTCTTTGATGGTTTCTGTCCAAATGATTCACGTGGTATTATTTACAACAAAGGAAAGGTTGAAATTAAGGGAAAGCCATTGAAGAAGCACATGTGATATTTCTAATCAGGCAGCCTGTTTTTTGACGGTGGACTCTGTTAAAATGAAGGAATCACATGTTAAAAGGAAGGAATCACATGTTAAAAGGAAGGACTCACATGGCATGAGATTTTGTTTGGGGATTTGAAGAGTGTCCATCAACAGGATGCCATCAAGCAGTGAGGAGTTAATGATTTTTTTTCTTAATATTTCTTTCTAAATACAATTGCTTTATATTTATTCGTCTTTTTAGTTCGCACTCATCCTAATGAATTCTGAATAGAGCTACTTTATGTCACACTCATAAAGTAGGAGTGGCACCGCTAATGAATTTTGAATAGAGATACTTTATGTCGCACTCATCCTTTCAGTCACATTGAAAGTCTCTGCAAGAACATCTATTTATATGTATGCTAAAAGCCTGACTCCTAGTACGCGGTATTGAGTGGATCTATTTATATGTATGCTAAGCGCGTGGTACTACCATGTTCGAAGGATCCCACGACGTGTTTGATGGAGTGGAACCGCTAATGAATTATGAATAGAGCTACTTTATGTCCCACTCATCCTTTCGGTCTGCGAAAAGTCTGCAAGATCATGCCTTCCGGTCAATGAAAAGTCTTATCAGGCAGCTTGTCTTTGATGGTTTATGTCCAAACAACAAAGGAAAGGTGGAAATTAAAGGAAAGCCATTACGATTAGTTATGATTGTACCCAATGACAGTTCTGAGAAGCACTGGTGACTGATCTAATCAGGCAGCCTGTTTTTGATGGTGGACTCTGTTTGAAGGAATGATTCACATGGCATGAGACTTTTCTCCATATGTACGGATAGGATGCATCAAGTAATGAGCTAATCATTTGTTCGTTTAATATTTTTATTCTAAATACAACTACTTTATGTCTCACTTATTCAGGGCTTCCAGTAAGTGAAAATTCTAAGGCATGATGATGAAAATCAATAAAACTTACAAGTTTCCACAGTGTCGTCGATGTACGAAGGGATCCGCAGGTGGCCAAATAGTCCCGATGGATTTAAGCGTTTTACCTTTTGTAGTTTTGGTTACTTTTTCATTTGATTTGGCAGAATTAGGTGATGAATGATAAGTTTGGATTTGAGTGGCTAAGTTTGTATAATTAGAGTGCTCCAAGGGTTTTTAGAGCTGTTGAATCCATTTATGCATTCGAAAGTGCAATTTAAACAACGGAAAATAGAAATTTTGTCAATTTATGTCGTCTGATTCAATGATTAAACTCAAAATAAAACATTTAACCAACACCAATTCTAAATAAAAATACAACATATTTTTTCCACTCATCCTTCGATTACCGAAGTCTCTGCAAGATTAGGCCTTCCAAGCAATTAAAAATCTGAACTACTTTATGTCCCACTCATCCTTTCAGTCCCATGAAAAGTCCCTGAAAGATCATGCCTTCCAGTCAATGAAAATTCTTATAAGCCAGCCTGTCTTTGATGGTTTCTGTCCAAACGATTCACGTGGTATTATTTACAACAAAGGAAAGGTTGAAATTAAGGGAAAGCCATTGAAGAAGCACATGTGACTGATCATAGTCAGGCAGCCTGTTTTTTATGGTGGACTCTGTTAAAAGGAAGGAATCACATGTTAAAAGGAAGGACTCACATGGCATGAGATTTTGTTTGGGGATTTGAAGAGTGTCCATCAACAGGATGCCATCAAGCAGTGAGGAGTTAATGATTTTTCTTAATATTTTCTTTCTAAATACAATTACTTTATATCTATTCGTCTTTTGCCGCACTCATCCTAATGAATTTTGAATAGAGCTACTTTATGTCGCACTCATAAAGTAGAAGTGGCACCGCTAATGAATTTTAGTGAGGAGTGGCACCGCTAATGAATTATCAATAGAGCTACTTTATGTCGCACTGATCCTTTCAGTCACACTGAAAGTCTTTGCAAGAACATCTATTTATATGTATGCTAAAAGCCTGACTCCTAGTACGCGGTATTGAGTGGATCTATTTATATGTATGCTAAGCCCGTGGTACTAACATGTACGAAGGATCCCACAACGTGTTTGATGGAGCACAGCTAATGAATTACGAATAGAGCTACTTTTATGTCCACTCATCTTTCAATCCCGCAGAAAAGTCTGCCAAGATCATGCCTTAGGTCAATGAAAGTCTTGCTCAGTGACTGTCTTTGATGGTTTATGTCAAACAACAAAGGAAGGTGGAAATTAAAGGCAAGCCATTACGATTAGGTATGATTGTACCCCATGACAGTTCTGAGAAGCATTGGTGACTGATCTAATCAGACAGTCTGTCTTTGATGGTGGACTATGTTTGAAGGAAGGATTCACATGGCATGAGACTTTTCTCCATATGAACGGATAGGATGCATCAAGTAATGAGTTAATCATTTTTTCGTTTAATATTTTTATTCTAAATACAACTACTTTATGTCTCACTTATTCAGGCCTTCCATTAAGTGAAAAGTTTAAGGCATGATGATGAAAATCAATAAAAGTTACAAGTTTCCACAATTAATGCGTCAATGTGAAGGATCCGCGAATTAGCACAGCTATAGTCAGTGGTTTAAATGTTTTACCTTTTGTAGTTTTTGGTTACTTTTTCATTTGATTTTCTTGAGGTAGGTGATGAATGGTTTGGATTTGAGTGGCTAAGTTTGGCCCATAATTCGAGTGCTCGAGGGGTTTTTCATCATGCTTGAATCATTTATGTATTCAAAGGTAATTAAAACAACAAGGAAAATATAAATTTTGTCAAAATTTATGTCGTCAGATTCAAAACCCGATTAAACTCAAAACAAAACATTTAACCAACACCAATTCTAAATAAAAATACAACTACTTTACGTCCCACTCATCCTTCGATTGCCTTTGAAAGTCTACTGAATCGGGCCCAACCAAGCAATGAAAAATCCCGGACACTATGTCCCACTCATCCTTCAGGTCAGCGAAAAGTCCTTGAAAGATCATGCCTTCCAGTCAAAGAAAAGTCTTATAAGGCAGCCTGTCTTTGATGGTTTATGTCCAAACGATTCACATGGTATTATTTACAACAAAGGAAAGGTCGAAATTAAAGGAAAGCCATTGAAGAAGCACATGTAACTGATCTAATCAGGCAGCCTGTTTTTTACGGTGGACTCTGTTAAAAGGAAGGAATCACATGTTAAAAGGAAGGACTCACATGGCATGAGATTTTGTTAGGGGATTTGAAGAGTGTCCATCAAACGGATGCCATCAAGCAGTTGAGGAGTTAATGATTTTTGGTAATATTTTCTTTCTAAATACAATTACTTTATATTTATTCATCTTTTGGACCCGCTCATCTAATGAATTACAGACCGAACTACTTTATGTACTCATAAAGTAGGGTGTATAATGAATTTTGAGTGAGAATTGCTTGTAGCTAATGAATTTTCAATGAGCTACTTTATGTAGCACTCATCCTTTCAGTCACATTGAAAGTCTCTGCAAGAACATCCATTTATATGTATGCTAAAAGCCTGACTCCTAGTACGCGGTATTGAGTGGATCTCTTTATATGTATGCTAAGCGCGTTGTACTAACAATACCGAAGGATCCCCGCGGCGTGTTTGATAATTTGGCACAGCTAATAGATTGAATATAGATCTACTTTATGTCCCACTCATCCTTTCAGTCACACTAAAAATTCTCTGCAATATCATGCCTTCCGGTCAATGAAATGCCTTATCAGACAGCCTGTGTTTGATGGTTTATGTCCAAACAACAAAGGAAAGGTGAAAATTAAAGGCAAGCCATTACGATTAGGTATGATTGTACCCCATGACAGTTCTGAGAAGCACTGGTGACTGATCTAATCAGATAGCCTATCTTTGTTGGTGGACTCTGTTTGAAGGAATGATTCACATGGCATGAGACTTTTCTCCATATGTACGGATAGGATGCATCAAGTAATGAGTTAATCATTTTGTTAGATTTTAATATTTTATTCATCTGAGATACTTTTATGTCACTTATTGAGCCTTCGGTAAGTGAAAATTCTAAAGACATGATGATGAAAATCAATAAAGTTACAAGTTTCCCTGATATTAATCATCAATATGCGAAGGATCCCATGGGTGGCACAGCTAATGAATCCCGATGGTTTAAGCGTTTACCTTTTGTAGTTTGGTTACTTTTTCATTTGATTTGCTTGAAATTAGGTGAAGAGTGAATGGATTTAGTTGAGTGGCCAAGTTTGAATAATTCGAGTGCTCCAGGGGTTTTTGATCACACTGAATCATTTATGTATTTAGAAAGGCAATTAAAACAACAAAAAATAAAATTTGTCAAAATTTATGTCGTCAGATTCCAAACCAATTAAACTCAAAAATAAAACATTTAACCAACATCAATTCTAAATAAAAATACAACTACTTTATCATCCTCATCCTTTGATTTACCAACTGAAAGTCTACGCAAGAATCGGGCCTTCAAAGCAATGAAAATCGAGAACTACTTTATGTCCCACTCATCCTTTCAGTCCCACAGAAAGTCCACGAATCATGCCTTCAGGTCAATGAAAAGTCTTATCAGGCAGCCTGTCTTTGATGGTTTCTTTCCAAACGATTCACATGGTATTATTTACAACAAAGGAAACGTCGAAATTAAAGGAAAGCCATTAAAGAAGCACATGTGACTGATCTAATCAGGCAGCCTGTTTTTGACGGTGGACTCTATTAAAAGGAAGGAATCACATGTTAAAGGAAGGGACTCACATGGCATGAGATTTTGTTTGGGGATTTGAAGAGTGTCCATCAACAGGATAACATCAAGCGTTGAGGAGTTCAATGATTTTTTTTTTTTCTTAATATTTTCTTTCTAGATACAATTACTTTATATTTATTCATCTTTTTAAAGTTAAACTCATCTAATGAATTACGAGATAGAGCTACTTTATGTAAGCACTCATAGAAGTGAGAATTGGCACCGCTAATATGAATTTTTAGTGAGGGTGGCAAGCCAATGAATTCTGAATAGAGCTACTTTATGTCACACTCATCCTTTCAGTCCTATAGCTACAACTACTTACTTTCAAGATTATGCCCTACATTTTTCGGACACTTTCAATAAAATGTTTCCACAAACTTTCTAGGATCCTAGTACGTGTTTGATGGAGTGGCACCGCTAATGAATTTTGAATAGAGCTACTTTATGTCCCACTCATCCTTTCGGTCCTGCTTGAAAAGTCTCTGCAAGATCATTCCTTCTGTTCAATGAAAAGTCTTATCAGGCAACCTGTCTTTGATGGTTTATGTCCAAACAACAAAGGAAAGGTGGAAATTAAAGGAAATCCATTGAAGAAGTACATGTGATTGATCTAATCAGGCAGCCTGTTTTTTACGGTGGACTCTGTTAAAAGGAAGGAATCACATGTTAAAAGGAAGGACTCATATGGCATGAGATTTTGTTTGGGGATTTGAAGAGAGTCCATCAACAGGATGCCATCAAGCAGTGAGGAGTTAATGATTTTTTCTTAATATTTTCTTTCTAAATACAATTACTTTATATTTATTCGTCTTTTTAGTTCGCACTCATCCTAATGAATTATGAATAGAGCTACTTTATGTCGCACTCATAAAGTAGAAGTGGCACCGCTAATGAATTTTAGTGAGGAGTGGCACCATGTGAATTGAATAGAGCTACTTTATGTAGCACTCATCCTTTGAATCTCTTATAAGAACATCCTATTTATATGTATGCTAAAGCACGAATCCTAGTGCAACGATTATTGAGTGGATATATTTCATATATGTATGCCCAAAAGCGGCGTGGTACTAACATGTCTGAGAAAAGGATCCCACGGCGTGTTTGATGGAGTGGCACAGCTAATGAATTGAATAGAGATGCTATGGCCCCATCATACTTTGATCCTGCCCCGAAAAGTCTACGCAAGATCATGCCTTCAGGTCAATGAAAAGTCTTATCAGGCAGCCTGTCTTTCATGGTTTATGTCCAAACAACAAAGGAAAGGTGGAAATTAAAGGCAAGCCATTACGATTAGTTATGATTGTACCCCATGATAGTTCTGAGAAGCACTGGTGACTGATCTAATGAGACTGCCTGTCTTTGATGGTGGACTCTGTTTGAAAGAAGGATTCACATGGCATGAGACTTTTCTCCATATGAACAGATAGGATGCATCAAGTAATGAATTAATCATTTGTTCGTTTAATATTTTTATTCTAAATACAACTACTTTATGTCTCACTTATTCAAGCCCTCCAGTAAGTGAAAAGTCTAAGTCATGATGATGAAAATCAATAAAAGTTACAAGTTTCCACAATTAATAGATCAATGTCTGAAGGATCCCAATTATGCAGCTAATGAATCGATGGTTAAGCGTTTACCTTTGTAGTTTTGGTTACTTTTCATTTGATTTGCTTAGGAAGTGGGTGATGAATGGATTTGGTTGGCTAAGTTTGTATAATTCGAGTTCTCCAGGGGTTTTCGGCCTGCCGAATCATTTATGTATTGAGAGAAAGGCAATTAAAACAGCAATAAATTTTGTCAAAATTTATGTCGTCTGATTCCAAACCAATTAAACTCAAAAATAAAACATTTAACCAACACCAATTCTAAATAAAAATACAACATATTTGTCCCACTCATCCTTTCCACGTTACCTTGAAAATTCTCGCAGATCGAGGGCCTTCCAAGCAATGAAAATCTGAGACTACTTATGTCCCTCATCCTTCCGGTCCAAGCGAAAAGTCCATGCAAGATCATGCCTTCCGGTCAATGAAAAGTCTTATCAGGCAGCCTGTCTTTGATGGTTTATGTCCAAACGATTCACGTGGTATTATTTACAACAAAGGAAAGGTGGAAATTAAAGGAAATCCATTGAAGAAGCACATGTGACTGATCTAATCAGGCAGCCTGTTTTTGATGGTGGACTCTGTTAAAAGGAAGGAATCACATGTTAAAAGGAAGGAATCACATGTTAAAGGAAGGACTCACTTGGCATGAGATTTTGTTTGGGGATTTGAAGAGTGTCCATCAACAGGATGCCATCAAGCAGTGAGGAGTTAATGATTTTTTTTCTTAATAGCCCTTTCTAAATACAATTACTTTATATTTGGTGGACTCTGTTAAAAGGAAGGAATCACATGTTAAAAGGAAGGACTCACATGGCATGAGATTTTGTTTGGGGATTTGAAGAGTGTCCATCAACAGGATGCCATCAAGCAGTGAGGAGTTAATGATTTTTTTATTAATATTTTCTTTCTAAATACAATTACTTTATATTTATTCGTCTTTTTAGTTCGCACTCATCCTAATGAATTCTGAATAGAGCTACTTTATGTCGCACTCATAAAGTAGGAGTGGCACTGCTAATGAATTTTTAGTGAGGAGTGGCACCGCTAATGAATTTTCAATAGAGCTACTTTATGTCGCACTCATCCTTTCAGTCACACTGAAAGTCTCTGCAAGAACATCCATTTATATGTATGCTAAAAGCCTGACTCCCAGTACGCGGTATTGAGTGGATCTCTTTATATGTATGCTAAGCGCGTGGTACTAACATGTACGAAGGATCCCACGACGTGTTTGATGGACTGGCACCGCTAATGAATTCTGAATAGATCTACTTTATGTCCCACTCATCCTTTCAGTCACACTGAAAAGTCTCTGCAAGATCATGCCTTCCGGTCAATGAAAAGTCTTATCAGGCAGCCTATCTTTGATGGTTTATGTCCAAACAACAAAGGAAAGGTGAAAATTAAAGGCAAGCCATTACGATTAGGTATGATTGTACCCCATGACAGTTCTGAGAAGCACTGGTGACTGATCTAATCAGACAGCCTGTCTTTGATGGTGGACTCTGTTTGAAGGAAGGATTCACATGGCATGAGACTTTACTCCATATGAACGGATAGGATGCATCAAGTAATGAGTTAATCATTTGTTCGTTTAATATTTTTATTCTAAATACAGATACTTTATGTCTCACTTATTCAGGCCTTCCAGTAAGTGAAAATTCTAAGGCATGATGATGAAAATCAATAAAAGTTACAAGTTTCCACAATTAATCATCAATGTACGAAGGATCCCATGGAGTGGCACCGCTAATGAATCAGTAGTTTAAACGTTTTACCTTTTGTAGTTTTTTTGGTTACTTTTTTTCATTTGATTTGCTTGAAATTAGGTGATGAATGGTTGGATTTGAGTGGCCAAGTTTGAATAATTCGAGTGCTCCAGGGGTTTTTCAGCACACTGAATCATTTATGTATTTAGAAAGGCAATTAAAACAACAGAAAATAGAAATTTTGTCAAAATTTATGTCGTCAGATTCCAAACCAATTAAACTCAAAAAATAAAACATTTAACCAACACCAATTCTAAATAAAAATACAACTACTTTCTGTCCCACTCATCCTTTCMGTACCACTGAAAAKTCTCTGCAAGATCAGGCCTTCCAAGCAATGAAAAATCTGAAYTACTTTATGTCCCACTCATCCTTTCAGTCCCACTGAAAAGTCCCTGAAAGATCATGCCTTCCAGTCAATGAAAAGTCTTATAAGGCAGCCTGTCTTTGATGGTTTCTGTCCAAACGATTCACATGGTATTATTTACAACAAAGGAAACGTCGAAATTAAAGGAAAGCCATTAAAGAAGCACATGTGACTGATCTAATCAGGCAGCCTGTTTTTGACGGTGGACTCTATTAAAAGGAAGGAATCACATGTTAAAAGGAAGGACTCACATGGCATGAGATTTTGTTTGGGGATTTGAAGAGTGTCCATCAACAGGATAACATCAAGCAGTGAGGAGTTAATGATTTTTTTCTTAATATTTTCTTTCTAAATACAATTACTTTATATTTATTCATCTTTTTAGTTCGCACTCATCCTAATGAATTCTGAATAGAGCTACTTTATGTCGCACTCATAAAGTAGG
>SNQJ01S0173680.1:0-20313 GCA_010110895.2 Picea sitchensis | reverse complement strand
GAGCAAACTATTATTCAATTGGTGTCTTGAATCCCTTATTTACCTTCTTCATTTAGGAATCCAAAGGTCTAGGGATCTAGTACCCTCAGATGTCAAAAGGGAGGCCAACAAGATAACAAATTGCTTATCCAATGAGGGTGTCTACAGTGCTTCCTCTCCTATAGATTTTGGTCGGTCGTTGACTTAGGATGAACCTTTTTTCCATCAGTGCCAATCATTGGCCCTTCAAGATTGGAATTGCCTAGATCAGGTGCCATATGGCCACATTGACCGAGACAATCGAACACCTGGTAGGGTAGCGGGACATTATGTCCACACATGGGACATCTCGTCCACATGCTCATCTCCTATCACCTCACCTCGTCGGGCGCCTTAGGTGCATTATTCCATATAGTGGAAGCAAGAGGGGTTACCTCAGCATGATGGTAATCGATCAACAGAGAATGAAGGTGGGTACAATTTGTTGGTTCCTGCAGCGGAGGCTAGCGATGAAGTCATTTATAGAGACAACTAATTTGGACAAACTGGTCTTGGAAATAACTATTCCTGCAGATGGGAGAAAGCCTAAGCACGAATATCAAATCGAGTTGAGTTTCATTTCGTGGCTCTCGTGTATGTTGATTGAGTTTGTTCCAGGAAATTTTTGTGGTGGGCTCTGGTGATTCAGTGGAGTTTAAGCTAGGATTTTTTGTGGGGATTTTCCTTAATTTAATTCTATACATAAGACATTGAAGCCTAAGTGTGCTTCAATGTCTTATGTATTTTCATTTTGAGAGCCTATACATGAATTTGTAGATATAAGTTTAAAAAACATTGAAACACAGTTTCTGAAACGACCATCCTTATCCCAATTGCGCTTTCTAGTCGTAGTGGTGTAATTTTCAACTATATCTCGTTGATTTAATTTACAAATTTACTTACATATATTTGATATTTATGTTAATTTGTAATTTTTTTATTAATTCTTTTAATTTGTAAATTAATGTACTGAATTCCATTATTGAAATTCAAATAGATTTATTATTAATTATTTTATTTTTAAGTATACTCTGTATGTTGACTTGTAAACATGTATGGTTGAATTGTAAATATATTTAAGCAAATTTGTAAATTTAATCAAATTCCATTAAATTTGGTGCAGTGAATTCCATTAACATAGGCACTTTGATATTTGGTGCATTTAACCCGTAAAATAGTTTGATATTTGCAAATTGTAATAATTCTCAAGCTTGAAGCATGTTGGTTGAATAATTTATTAAAGGGTATAACTTGGATGGTTTCTCATTTCAAAATATTGAATTATAGGATTTCACATACCCGAGAGTGACATAATATACATTAAGTAAATTCAAGTAATGAAGGAGTGAAATTGAGGAGTTAGTCTTTTTTTTGTCAATGAGTTAAATCATTATAACTTAATCTTAATTATAAACTCATTATAATAATTAGGGTTAATAATTATTAAAATAATTAATGTTTTAATTAATTTATTTTATATAATTATAATTAATATATTATAATAAAATTAATGCACGCATATGAAGTTAATGATATTAATGTATTATAATTATAATTTTTTAATAATTAGGGTTTTTATTACTTCCAAATTCATTATAATAATTAGGGTTAGGGTTTTGGTTTGGAAATGACCAAAATAATTATTTTTAATGGTTATTAGGGTTAGAGTTACGATTATTTTTATTAGGATTTGTTTTATAATAATATGAAAATAATAAAAAATAATTTAGATTTAATTTAAATAATAATGGTAAACTTAATTTAAATAATAATTGTTTTAAAAAAATAAATTAAATAATAATTGGAATAAAATAACAATAATAAAAAGATAAATTCAATTCAATTTAAAATAATCGCAATTTTTTTATATTTAAATTTTTTAAATTTTTTATTAATTGAATAATATGAGTAGATATGAGTAAATCATAAGCTTAATGGAATAATATGAACAAAGCATAATATTAGATTATTAATTTTTTTATTATTATAAATTATTAAATGATTTTCTATCAATGTCCTTAGAAAATCATTTAATAATTTATAATAATAAAAAAAATTCAGGGATATTTTCCCGTGCTGAATCCATTTCTACATTAAAAAATGCAATTTAAAGAAAAAAAAAATGTAATTTCATGCAATTTAAAGAACAAAAAATTGTGATTTTTCATACAAATTTATGTCTCCAGATTCGATGAAAAGAACCAACCAAAAAAAAAAATTAATGTAAATAATAAATATACTAAATTTTTTTTTGTATATGTCTCTTCTGGGTTCATTTATTTTCCCGCTTTTGAATGACGTCTCCAATTATCTTATGATCCTTGACAGAAACAAATAAAAACAAATAATAATATCTTATGATCCTTAAACAAATAAAAACAAATAATAATGGTAAACTCAATTTAAATAATAATTGTTTTAAAAAAATAAATTAAATAATAATTGGAATAAAATAACAATAATAAAAAGATAAATTCAATTCAATTTAAAATAATCGCAATTTTTTTATATTTAAATTTTTTAAATTATTTATTAATTGAATAATACGAGTAGATTTGAGTAAATCATAAGCTTAATGGAATAATATGAGCAAAGCATAATCTTAGATTATTAATTTTTTTATTATTATAAATTATTAAATGATATTCTATCAATGTCCTTAGAACAAGTATAAATCAAGTAGATTTACTATTAATATCCGTAGAACAAGTATAATTCATCATCTACAAAGTTCAAGATGATTTGATATAAATGTCTTTATAATAAGTAAGAATCATAGTTGTAAAGTTCAATATGATTTGCTATCAATGTCCTTAAAACAAGTTTGATTCTAAATTTTCTTTTATGTAATATATCACATTAGTTAAAAGTTCCTATCACTCTATCAAAGAAACTACATTAAAATTTTATTTTTTAAATTTGGCCAAACTACTGTAATGTGTTTAACACAAAGAAACCTTGTCATGTGACAAACATAACTCGCTTTGCTGATGGAAGGATAAGGAAAAGATCCCATACATAAATTGAAGATAAAACATTTTATGTTGCTTACATATGATGGGATGGGCTTGAATCTAAGATCCATGCATCGAAGAAGAGTTAATGGTATTGTTCTACTTGAGAGACAATTCAAGGAAGAATCGAAAAGTTAGAGGGGGGAAGCCCTCGTGCATAAGATATTCAACAATGCTCATATATGCATAAATAAAAGAGATAATAAGGAATGGTCATGTAAAGTATGAATACATATGAATAACAAAACCACACAATTAATCTCATCAGAGATGATACCATAATCTCTATTTCTATTCCAAGTGCCCACGAGGTACTTATGAATTTTTTACTCTCATGAAGAAGTGGAAGAAATTGGAAATCGATTGGACTCTATTGTTTTGTGTTATATGTTTATATTTTTTCTCGGAGAAAAAGTCATATAATAAAATAAATATATGTTTATATTGGTTGTAATTTCACCTACTCTTAATTCACATAAGATTCTCACTTTTTTGGTCAAGTGGATTATGGGACATGTGTGACTACTAACTCCTTTGCAGTATTGATTAATGGATCAACATCAAAATTTGTTAAGTCCTCAAGGGAGTTTAAACATGACTTTCCATTTTCCCCTTATTTATTTCTTTTAATAGCAGAGTGATTAAGTATAGCCATTAGTGAAGGTAGGAGAATAAAGAGAATCAAATGTGTGAGATTAGGAAGATTTGAGATATAGACTTTGATTTAGTTTTTTATGTTGAGGTGAGAAAATTCATTCTTTTGGTGCCACAATGGGATGGGATATGGGAATTTGGGATCAAAGAGCGAAGGAGAAAGCTAATGAGAAGATGAAGAAGGGTGGGGAGGAGGATGATATGTGAAAAAGGTGCATCATTAGTCCTCAAATTTATCCCTACAAGGATTTGATTGTATCTCTTCGATTTTACAATTGTAGCCATGTGGGTAACTAATGTGAGAGCCATGGCTATCTAAATGATTCTGGTATTCCCAAATAGTATTTAAGGGGCTTGTGTTGGTAAGACATGGTGCATTTCTATTCCAAGTCCCCACGAGGTACTTATGAATTTTGACTCTTATGAAGAAGTGGAAAGTGGAAATCAATGCACTCTATTATTTTGTGTTATATCATCATCAAAAATCAATACACCATTTTGTTTTATGATATATCATTGTTAAAAATGAATACAACTACTTAATTATGCTAAATCTTTTTTTGTTGTATCATAGCTTAAATCAATGCTTTTGCATTAAATCAATGCAACTAAGTACTCTAAATCATCATTATTATTAATTTTTCTTAGTTGTATCATCCATTAAATCAATACATATTTTTTTATTCCAATTAATTAATAAGTTGAATCATTTTTCATAGCATTATCCGAAATCAATGTTTCTATTATCACATTTTTTTTTCTTTTGAGGATATTTTCCATGCAATCATTTTACATTAAAAAAAATGCAATTTAAAGAAAAAAATGTGATTTCATGCAATTTAAAGAACAAAAAATTGTGATTTTCATACAAATTTATGTCCAGTTGATTGAAAAGAACAAGAAATAAAATAATAAATGAAATGTAAATAATAAATATAGTAAAAAATTGTGAATCTCTTAAGGTTCATTTATTTTCCGCTTTTGAATGACGTCTCCAATTATCAGCCCCTCTAGATCGGTCTTCATCACGGTCAGGAGCAGCTCCCCAACGATCACGTTCATCCCTATTATTACCAAATCCACCATACTTTGGTCGTTGCCCATAACGCCCCATAGGGGGGTTGGGCATCCCGTCCACGTGGTGGCTCATAGTTATCACGCCTTCCAGAAACTGGAGGTTCATATTTACCCTGTGTTTGTTTTGTAGGTGGCTCATATTTACGATATGGAGGGGCATACTTATCCCTAGCTGGCACATCTGCTTCACGTCGGCCATCAACATGGGTTTGGCAATCTGCAATACGTCATTATATTGGAGTATTGCATTGTCTACGATAGAGGGCTTCAAAGCGGCTCATCTTCAATGATTCCTGATGTCGTTGTTGTAGGCTACCATTGGTAGAGTAGTCTTCCCACTTCTTAGGCTGATGCATTACTGCATCCTTAGCATGTCCTCTACTTTTTGGTTTACTCTTTCTATCTATCCATCAATTTGAGGGTGATAGAGGCGTGTTGAACAACAATTTAGTCTCGAAGCAGGCCATTAGGGATTTCCAAATGTTTGAAGTGAATTTGGTATGTTTGTTAGATACAAATTCCTTGGGCATCCCATGTAGTCGAATATCTCCTTCATGAATATGTTGGCAATATCTATCACCTTGCAAGTTGACTTGAGAGGAATGAAATCGTGAGACTTACTCGGTTGTCCACCACTACCATGATGGCATCATTTTTCTTGATGGAGCTTTACGGTAATCCAGTGTTGAAATCCATGAAGATGGTTTCCCATTTCCGTTCAGGGATGGGTAAATTTGTAATAATCTGGTTGGATGTTGGTGCTCACCTTTAACTTGCTAGCATTCTATGCACTTAGCTAGATATTACAGGTGCTCGTTTTACATTCTCTCCCCGACATTAGTTTCACAGGTGCTTACTACTCTTAGATGAATCATTTTATACTTTTGCTAAAATACGACCACCTATTTTCCTTTCCTTTTATATGTTGATTTGTACAAGTTCACTTAGGAGAACATCCACCTCACTTGCCTAAGTGCCAGGTTTTGGTTGATCAAGCAGTGTCTCAATACACAATGATGTCCATAAGCACAAATCTTCTACCCGAGGAGGTAGTGTCTCCACATTTATAAAGCATGTACTGCAGCTAACTCTAGGTCATGGGTCACATAATTGATCTCATGCTCATTTAATTTCGGGGACGTATAGAATATTACATGTCCTTCTTGCGGACTCTTACGAGTCCTTCCTTCTTGAGCATTGTACACCTGAGGAAATCATCATCAGGAGTCCTTAATATTTGCTTGCTGAAAGGGCATGGAGTGGGAGGTATTTTAGTTCTGAAATATTTCTTCAGGGCATGGGTCAGGAGGTTTTTTAGTTCCTGAAATATTTCTTCACATTTTGACATCCAAAAGAATTTAGTCCCCTTTTTTTGAAGGGCAGTGATTAAACAACCAATCTTGGAAAACCCTTTTATGAACCTTCTATAGTATCCTGCTAAGCCCATGAATTACCTAATGTCGGATACATATTTCGGGGTAGGCCATTCCATAATGGATCTGACCTTCTCGGGGTCTACTGCCACCCCTTCCTTAGATATAACGTGGCCTAAGTAGTGGACTTTCTTTTGAAAGAAATCGTACTTGCTAAACTTAGCGTAGAGCTAATGCTCCCTTAGTACTTGAAGTACGAGTCTAATATTCTCTTTGTGCTCCTCCCTGTTCTTGGAGGATATTAGGATATCATCAATGAAAACCCATACAAATTTTTCTAGAAATTTGTTGAGTATATTATTCATCAAGCACATAAAAGTGACAGGGGCATTGGTTAACCCAAATGGCACCGCCACAAATTCGTAGTGACCATACCTCATCCTGAAGGTTGTTTTGTGGATGTCTTCATCCTTAATCCAGACTTGATGGTGGCCAGATATTAGGTCGATATTTGAGAAGATGGATGCACCTCCCAATTGGTCGAACATGTCATCGAAATGCTGAGATCTCGCACGTGTCCTCCTTAATTGACAACCATGATCAAATCGTGATTTTGCATATTACGAGTAAGAATAGTTATGCTCTTTGACCTTCTTACTTTGCGAGTCAGCAAAATGCTGAGATCTCGCCATGTGTCCTCCTTAATGGACGACCATGATCAAATTGGAACTTGTCTCGTGCACCTTTCCCCGGATCCAATGAATGTTGGTTCACGCGCATCAGATCTAATGGCTCAGATCTGTTTTCCTCCTACGCTCACTTCTCACTGTCTGAATGTGGATTATGATGACCCAGATCTTCTCCTCCACAACTGGGTCCTTAGAGGAATTTTGAATTCCCACGTACCCCTTGCATTAATACATTCGCGTCAGATCGACAGTCCACGACCTTCCTTGATCTAACAGTCCAGATCACATCATAACATCTGGTTTGGAAAGTTTAGTCGTGCCAACCTGCGACTCTTCCATTATGCGAACTTGCGAAAACTGAAGTAGATGAGGCATTAATGCATGCTCTCCTTCTTCAAATACGACAATCATGACAGACCTTGAATCCTCTCGAACGGATCTCATCCACTCACCTACTAAACGAAAGGGTATTCCCTTTCAGTACCTAAATCTTGCTATCCTTCCTGAGCTTTGTCAGTTCTAGAGGATTAAGAGCGTTGTGCTCCTTCATTTAGTCTAGAATTTAGGTGGGTCTTAGTCTCTGCTTGACTCGCAGAGAGCCTGTGCATATCTGCACTACCTCTCCTAAGCTTAATAGACTATGTCCTCGCAGTGATTGCGGGATTCGACCTCCACAATCATGGAAGTACTCACTCGACTCTAGGACAGGGATGCAATTCCCTGGGAAGGTGCTTTTGAGGAATTTAACTAGAACATAAGGGAAATCAAGCAGATGTAGAAGTTCTCAAGGACGAAAGCATACTCTTAATTTAATCATTCAATGTAGAAACCATTTACAGGCATACAAAAACAAACATGCATCCATTATTCCCAATTTAGAGTTCAAGGCATAAAAACACTTATAAGAACCATAAAGTGTGAAGCGACTGCTAAGAGGGGTGCTCGTTTCCACCCAACCATAGGTTCAGTCACTCCCAATGGATTTATCACTGGCCACCCTCGAGCTTAGGCCACGATGCTCTGAGATTCAATCTCTTACTTCCAGCTCAACAGAAGTTAGGGATGAAGGCTACTCTCATTCTCCTCATACAGGAATAGGTAAGGATGAAGGTTACTCTCCTTCGCCTCTCTCTGTCTCCCTATTCCCTGTGATCAGAACTTGCTTGTTCACTTTCGATCCTTCCTCGGACCCAAGAGATCTACTCCCATCTCTGCACTTCTTCGTAGGTCGCTCCCTCTATCCACCATGCTTTCCTTCTTGCCTCCCTCGACAAGGTTGCGTGTGGCTCGAATCCCCCAAGTATACCAATTTGGAGAAAATTACAATGGGACGAGCTATACACAGACTATGTGTATTGTTACTCACTGTGATGAACCAAGTTACAAATGCCATGGCTCAAAGACACCTTCGCTTGGAGTGAACAAACACATTAACTCCTTCGTCCACTCAACCTCCAACAAGTTGCTCTCTTCGAGTTTTCTTTTCTTATACAACCCTTCCCTCTTTCTCCTTGCATCTTCCTTCCTTCCTTCCTTGTCCTCTTCATTGCAAATCTCATTATTTTTAATGGGCTGCTTTTGGAAAGCTAATCGTCATAGTTGTTCGTTTCACCTTCACATTGTGCCAGAAGACCAAATAAAATGAAATAAAACAAAACATGTTTATTTACAACGTTTACAAACATTTTCCAAGATCCAATTCAGATCAGTCTCATACACCAATTTAGTGTCTAGCTTGGTCGTGACCTTAAAATCAAATTATATTATTATTATTATTATAATAATAATAATATGTAAATATTTAATCAAATACAATAATATTGTCTTCTTTAATATAACATGACAGTGTGCTTAGTTTAATGTAATAATAACATTACAGTACTATATTTTCCATAACATAACAGGTTGCATACGATATCCCAAATTTTGGAGTATATATATCACTAGTCAATCTTTAAATGTCTTTGTGTTATAAATAATGAAAAAGTTCAAAAGAAATCACATTGCCAATCAGATATGTTATGTTGTACAGGAATTAAAGTACAATAAATATATTTGAACATAAATTGAAGGGTAGTGAAAATATTTGACCGTCATAATTTTTATCTTGATGGGAAAATGTGAATGCCAAATATATTGACCACCCATATGATAAATCATGGTCAACATGATAAATATAGTCATTGTAAGAGGACCATAAATCATACACAATAAAACCAACAATAACAAATAATATTAAATATGCTCAAAATGGTTGCCATTTTTAATACAATATGACGGGCATGGTTAGCAATACGGTCAAAATTAATTAATTATTATTATTATTATGGATATGTTTTTGGACATTGATATGTGGGTTGTGATAGACTTTTTTGAAATTAAGGCTTCTTTTAAACTCTATTAATATGCATAATTTATAAGCATGGGATATATAGCCATCATATAATCGTGTTATTCCAATGATTTTTCCTCCATGATCTGATCAAAATATGGTTCGATTTTTATGTTCAATGAAAAAGTGCAATTTCAACAATTGCAAATTGCCATCTTGCACTACTTCTATGGTTTTGAATCTACCTAGATGCTCAAAATTTCAATTTGAGCAATGCAAACTGAAATTTCAACAATTCTTCATCTACATGATTCCGATGGATATGAGGTGATTTGAATGCCATGTATAAAATGTCCAACATATAGGGATTTAGTACAAAAATGATGTCACATATGTAGATATCCACAATCTCGAGCTTAAGCAAAAAATATAATCCAATTTATCCCATATAGACTACCAACATTAACTCCTTCGTCCACTCAACCTCCAACAAGTTTGCCCTCTTGAGCTTTCTTTTCTTCTGAGTCCTTCCCTCTTTCTCCTTGCATCTCATTACTTCCGCTGCTGTCTCTTTAATGCAACTCTCATTATTTTTAATGGACTACTTTTGGAAAGCTAACCGTCACAGTTATTCGTTTCACCTTCATTGTGCTAGAAGACCAAATAAAATGAAACAAAACAAAACTATGTTTGCCCTAGCGTTTCAAACATTTGCCAAGATCAATTCAGATCTCAGTCTCATACACCAATTTAGTATCTAGCTTGGCCATGACCTTAAAAATCAAATTATATAATAATAATAATAATAATATGTAAATATTTAATCAAATGCAATAATATTGTCTTCTTTAATATAACATGACATTATGCTTAGTTTAATGTAATAATAACATTACAATACTATAATTTCCATAACATAACAAGTTGCATGCAATATCCCAAATTTTGGGGTATATATATCACTAATCAATCTTTAAATGTCTTTGTGTTATAAATAACGAAAAAGTTCAAAAGAACTAAATCACATTGCCAATAAGATATGTTATGTTGTACATGAATTAAAGTACAATAAATATGTTTGAACATAAATTGAAGAGGCGGTGAAAATGTTGGCCAATTAAATTTTTATCTTGATGGTAAAGATTGAATGCAATATATATTGACCACCCATATGATAAATCATGGTCAACATGATAAACTATAGTCATTGTAGAGGATCATAAATCATACATGATAAAATCAACAATAAAAAATAGTATTAAATATGCTTAAAATGGTTGTCATTTTTAAGACAATATGACTAGCATGGTTAGCAATATGGTCAAAATGGTAATTATTATTATTATGGATATGTTTTTGGACATTGATATGTGGGTTGTGATAGACATTTTTTAAATTAAGTCTTCTTTTAAACTATTAATATGCACAATTTATAAGCGTGGGATACAGGGCCATCATATAGTCGTGTTATTCCAACGATTTTTCCTTCATGATCTCATCAAAATATGGTTAGATTTTTATGTTCAATGAAAAAGTGCAATTTCAACAATTGAAAATTGCAATCTTGCACTAATTCTAGGGTTTTGAATCTACCTAGATGCTCAAAATTTCAATTTGAGGAATGCAAACTGAAATTTCAACAATTCTTCATCTACATGATTACGATGGATACGAGGTGATTTGAATGCCATGTATCAAATGCCCAACATATAGGGAAACACATGTTAGGTACACTCAATAAATCAAAATACCTCATAATTAAACAAACATATAACATGGGAAACAAAAACATATTTACATATTCCATATATAATTTACAAATGACACAAATTTCCATCAATAGAATTTGGAGAATGAAGATACACAAGTATACGAAGCCCTTGATGTCGGCTCGTTCTATCAATTTTGTTTAGTATAAATACTTAATTAAAGTTTACTATTAAATCAATAACCACCTCCAAATCCTTATGTCACAACACTACACATCACAGATCGCAAATATACTTTCATCTGTGCGCGCTCAACTAGGTGTTGATCCTAGCGAACGACGAGACCTCGCTCCACCTCTTTGATAACAAATAAAAACGTTTGGAGGGTGATTCGTGTTACCAATAATTACGCACTACTGGATTTTACGGTTGTGACTTGTATTAATATCAAATGGGTTACGGCACCTTATATTTATCACGCTTTCGCCTAGAACATGCGGTCGACTTCTCTTTCTAGGTGCTAAATAATTAATATAAAATATTCTCTTTAGCTTACTTTACTTCTAGGGTTATGTCCAAGTATTTTAGGGTTCTTCACCTCACGGAATATTCTAATCATGAGTTCACAGAGTGGGTTAATGCCTCCCTTAACTACCATAATATAAACGCTCCCTCCTATCTAGGTAGGTATAAAGGTAATGGTATTGAGCACAAACAAACCATTCAGGCTGGTAGCATCATCATATTACACGGGCTATATCATGATTAAATCACGAGCACCGTCAGCATTATCCAACTGGACAATATCCATGAAAATCATTACAATGTCATATGATAGAACACAAGTGTGTCTATCCATGAAGTAATTACATAACTATTATCCGATGATACGCTACTATCGGTGGTACATAACCATACCAAGTAGCACCGACTGCACTAGCCGATGACACATAGTCATAATCGATTGGAGCGGATCCACCATAGTAGTATACAACTGTGCCAATCTAAGCTTTAGTCTCTACTTGATCATATAATATGATATCAACCTGCATAAAAATGTCATGATACAAGTTGAGTCATTTGGACCATTCTTCCACTCACATCTGTGAGGATTTGGAAGAGAATCTGCCCTCATACTGTAAAAGCATCAACCATGGGCTATTTGGACTATTATTTCCAAGCATGGAAGAGCAATTGTCCCAGATTTCTGAGCCTATACCATTCACCCTAACATTCCTCCTAACTTCTTAGAGGACGAAATCCACGAATTTCTGGGGCCTAGTCGCGGACCGTACTGCCTTATCCTCCTCAAGTGACCACAACTGGCCTTAGTGCAAGAACGCTTCGCCCTTCCTTAAGTTGGAAGTCAGAACCGACTCCTTCTTCTCAATCTTGTGATACCCGAAATCACGATACGGGTATGGCTCCTCCTCACTAGCGCTTGCTACACATATAACGTGACTGGGCTAAACACTAACACTGGCATCATGGCTTCGGCGGAGTTGAGGTGTTGAGCTCTCGTACTCCTCCTTTGCGAATCCTCGAGTTGCGATAAGTCAACAATGGGTTGACTCTTTCCGAGGCAACATGTGTCCACCACATGTCACCCACTCCCACCTTTCTATGGGCGCTTTTTGTTACGCCACATGTCAACCACACGGCCCCCACCTAACGAATGTGATGTTCCGTGTTCACCACGAGCCCTAGATGCTTTTCGGCACTTCGCAATTCTGCGGTGAAATAAATTCTTTCAACCTTTGAACCCCAATGGAGGTGATACCATTGGAGTTTTTGATCAATAGTTCTCTGTTGGCTTGTATCCGATGACCACGATCGCATTCGTGATTTAATTGAATGTGGAGTTCGTCTTGATCCTACCCTTGACCACTCAAAATTCAGCGGTCGTGAGAATTTTACCCGGCGCCACGTCCTATTCCGATGGATGGTTTCGAATAATTCAGGACTTTCAGGACGTTGTAGAGTCCACTCTCCTGCCTATGCAAGGTTAAGATCGACGATCAATAAAGCTCCAACAGATTCTTAGATCTACGGTCCTGGATCCATCGCTAATTCTTGAAGGATAGAAGGGGTCAAAGGTGGTAACACTTGCTCCTCCTCTAGATCCATTGGTCTTGAGATATCTGGGGTATTTCCGAAAGGATTCCAACCCGTTAGAGTATGCTAAGCGATGGGTATTTTCTTTCTATAATTGGACTCGCTATCCTTTTCGAGCTTGAATTGCAAAATTCAACATCTCGGAGCTTCAGCTCCCGACTCACGAGACCTTAGGGAGCTGCTCTTTCTTATAAGGTTTCCGGACCTAGATCGCATGAACCTTCAAACGGATTCTTGGGCAATTGTCCATGATCTTAGTCGAGTATCTGGGTAAAGGTTCGATATGGTTCCAAAGTTATGAGGCAATTCCCGAGGAAAGGTTCTCTCGAGAATTCGAATATTACGCGAATCAAGCAAACAAGATGATTCGCGGTGGAGCGAACTCATGCCCGGACCCAATCATTTTGTCTGAAACCAACGATGGCATGTAAGCGTACGCATACATCCATTATTTCCAATCTGAAACACCAGGAAATCATTCCACACCGAAATCATTATGGGCATATAAACGTGAGCATGTAATCATGATATTCAATTCAAAATACCAGACATAAACACGCCTTCGGATCCACCGGTGATGCAACTGCAGGAAGGGGTGCTTCGTTCCACTTAACCATAGGCTCGGTGACTCCAAATGGATTTACCACTAGCCACTTGAAGCTATTACGATGCTGAATTGATCTCCTACTTCGACTCAATGGAATTGAGGGGTGAAGGTTACTCTCCTTCTCGATCTGAGAAAAATAATCTAGGATGAAGGTTAGTCTCATTTTCCTATGTTTAGAACTCCACAATGTTTCTAGAGTTTCTCCGGTTCTCTTCCGCGATCCCCATCGCGCGTGTGCTCTGTCTCTGCCCTTTACCCCACTTCCTCTCTTTCCTTTTTCTCGCAAGATTGCTTGTGGCATGAATTTCCCCATCCATGAATTCGATTATAAGAGCTTTTAAGGATGGGAAGTTACTTTATCCCCTCATTAAACCTTGAGGAGCCTCCCACCTACCAATCTAACGGGAAATACATTCCAAGATCAGAGAGATGCTTCGGTTTTTGAGCAAGTAAAGCCCGGTCACGATCTTGGCTCGGTGGGTCTGAGAACCATTCCAGGTCCTTCCACCACCTCTCATTAGCTTCATCGTGGTCTCTTTAGCATCCCCCTCTGGCTTCATCAACACATATTCATAACATAATTTACATTGATGACCTTTTATACAAAGGTAGTCAAATCAAACATTCACATCTTTGAGTTTTCCATAGTTCTTGGCCAATATAGTTGTATATACAAACTGGGGGAAACAAGGATATTGCAATTCCCTCCCCCTTAAAGGACATCGTCCTCGATGTTATATATATCAATATGACATGTATGTACATAATTAAGTAAAATCCCGGATCTGCTTGTTTCATGGCATCTTCCGACACGTGACCCCATGGGACAAAATGTTTCCATTGCACCTTGACACGTGCAATGGTTCGGTTCGAGTGCGGTTTCCTTTCTATCTAGTATGCGTTGAGGTTCAGGCGAGGAGATTCTCCCTCCGGTTCCACGGATCACATACTAATCAATTATATGATGATTAGAATGCGTGTACATATTTCTTCAATAATGAAACATGGAAAACATTATGTATTAGCTTTTATTGTGGGAGGAAGTGCTAGCCTATAGGATACAATATCACTCTATATAAGACTTCAAAGGGTCCACAATCTTGAGGTGCCAACTTGGCACAATCTTCCATCCGGGGAACTCTTCCTAGAGCTAACTTTCGAGATATGCATGGTCTATCTGAATTCTCTTGGGACCTCTTCGGTCGGTATTAACTTTTACATGCGTTACGACCTTTAGATTTTTGTTTTATCCCGAATCACTTGTTCTTCCATTTGACTTTCAACATGTAGGGTCCAATAGTAATTATGTTTCTGGGATTACTCCAACTGACTGGAGTGTTTTGACCCTCTTAGTAGAGGACTTTGAAAGGAATCATCTTCGGGGATTCTTGGTAGTCGTTGTTGTAGGTGAATTCCTCCAGTGGTAGGTAATCTTCCCACTTTTGGGTTGATGCATTACATGCATCCCTTAGCATCAATATTCTAAATATTTGGGTTTTCATCTATCCATCGATTTGAGGGATGATAGGTTATTGCTAAACAGTAATTTGGTCTCGAAACCAACCATCAATGATTTCCAAAGTTTGAGTAAATGTCGTGTCTCTATCGGACACAATCTCTTTAGGAATACCAAGTAGTGCGAATATATCCTTCATGAATACTTTGGCGATGTCTATTTCCTTACCAGTTGGGTTGATAGGGGATAAAATGGCCGGACTTGCTCAATTTATCCACCAATACCATGATCGCGTCATTCACGTTTCAATTAGAGTTGGTAATCGATGAAGTGAAATCCATGGAGATGGTTTTCCAATTTCCATTCGGGATTGGTAGAGTTGTAATAATCACCGCTGGAGTGTCGGTGTTTTGCTTTAACCTATTGTCATTCTATGCATTTGGCTAAGTGCTTAGCTATGTCTTCTTTAATCGGGCCGATAGAATTGTTTTCTGGTGGTTGTGATCATCTTAAAGTCTTGGATGACTAGTATATGGTTTTTTATGTAGTTCATCTATGAACCTCTTCAAGTCATCACAATGCAGATATATACAATCTGTTTCTGTAAGTTAGTATATCTCCATCTATCATCTGGTAGCCTTCATACTTTATCTCTGTGGGTTCTTGATCCAGGTACGAGTCCGCGATGCGGAAGAATGTGTCTGTTTCTTAATGCATTCTGACTCTTTCCTTGACATTTGTCTCACAGGAGTGCTCACCACTATCAGGGAAATTATTTTCATACTTTTTCTAAGGGCATCAACCACCTTATTTTCCTTTCCTTTAATATGTTTGATTTCAAAATCAAACTTCGCTAAGAAAGGCCATCCACCTAACATCGGCATTGATCTTTGGTTGGTCAAATAGATGTCGCAATCGATTAGTGCATCGCCATAAGTACAAATTTCCTTCCAATGAGGTAATGCCTCCACATTTTAAATGCGTGCCTTATGGCGGTAGTTCTAGATCATGGGTCACATAGTTGACTTCGTGCTCATTCAATTTTAGGATTCATAGCAGATCAAACTTCCTCCCTGCATAAGGACTACTCCTCCGATCCCTTCCTTGCCGAGGCATTTTGTACACCACGAGGAAATCGGCTTGAGTTCGGTGATCTTCAACATGGAGTCGTGGAATTGTTAGATGTTTTAGGGATTGAAATCTTTCTTCCCATTCTTGTGTCCATGTAAATTTAGCTCCTTCTTAAGGAGGCGGTGACAACCAATCTTGGAGAATCCTTTTATAAATCTCCTGTAGTATCCCACTAATCCCATAAAGGACCTGATATACGAAACATCCTTTGGGGTAGTACATTCCATGATAGACCACAGTCTTCGGGGTCTCTTTGCTACTCCTTCTTGGATATGATGGCCCAAATATGTATTTCTTTTTGGAAAAATTCGCACTTACTAGAATTGGCATAGAGTTGATGTTCTCTTAGCACTTGAAGCACAAGTCCTAAGATGTTCCTCATGTTCTTCTCTATTGTTGGAGTAAATTAATATATCGTCAATAAAAACTAGTACAAAATTTGTCTAGGAATTTGCTAAGCACATAAAAGTGGCGAGGGCATTGGTTAATCAAATGGTACTACCACAAACTCCATAGTGACCATATCTAGATCACGAGGCGGTTTGTGGATGTCTTCACCCTTGATTTGGACTTCATGGTATCCAAATCTCAAGTCAATCTTTGAAGATGGAAGCACTTCCCAATTGATCGAACATGACATCAATCCTAGGTAAAATTTACTTGTTCTTTATGGTTAACTTATTGGGTTGTCTATAATAATCTATACACAGTCGGAGGTACCGTCTTTCTTTTCACAAATGGGATTGGTTCTCCCCATGGAGACTTATTTGGAATTAGGATATAGCCTTTGTCCATAATTTATTTTAGTTGTAATTTAAGCTCAACTAACAAGATTATTATGCTCATCTCGTAGGGTGTCCTAGACACTAGCACCGATCATGGTGCAAACTCTATAGAGAAGTCAATGTCTCGTCTGCATTAGGTAGACCTGACACCTCTTCTAGAGATACATCTTTATATTCTCTTAATGTGGGTGGTCTTGAGGCTTGGTTTGTCATCTTCAAAGCTGATTCCAACACTGTATCACATATAGTGGACATCCCTTTTTGCGATACTTTCTCATTTGAAGGGGTTGATATTCGTCTCACCAAGAAAGGTTTTTGGATCCCTTGAAGAGTTATCCTTCTTCCTTCTTCACTTACACATTCTAAGGTTTATGGTAGCAGTCCAACTTATTTTTATAAGAAACCAACCAATCCATACAAATCAACAGGTCATTTGATCCTAGGGGTAGTATGTTAGGGTTGCTTGGGTGGGAATTCACCCATGGTGAATTGGCAAGGTGGTATGACCTCCGCTACAACTTTCTTTTAGCTTCGATGGCTAGCTGTACCAACCATGAGAAACTGGCATGTTTATGTATTATAATTTACACTTATCAACAGCGTTAGGATCTATATAACTCAAATTTGAGCGAGGGTCAATTAGAATAGACACTAGATGGTTGGTGATCATACCTTCCACATCTACCACCACTGAAGCATTCAGCTTGTTTATTATCAGAGAACATAAATTTGCGACACACTAAATGCGTCATTTGATGGTGGTAGCTTCTTGAACATTGTAAATTCTCCATTTGTTCTATTGTGGTCTTGGGTAGTCCCTCGTTAGATGTTCTTCTCCACAAGCTAACATTTCAAGGGTTCTCTCTTTTGGGTTATCAATATTTCCTAGGGTAGATCCAAAGGTTTATTTCATCTGGGAGGAAATTTAGTTGATGTGCCGGGTTGGGAAGCTCATCCTTGAGTCCTTTTTATAGTTTTTAAATCTTGGGGAGTTAAAACCCTTTTTCTGGAATCCCAAAATATTATTCTGCTTCCTACAACCCGAGGGATTACGTAGATGCCCAAAAGGCATTCATAATAATATCTTGCCTTTAGGATAATGGTGTCTTCTGGGGTCTTTGGCTCGTCAAACTCAATCTGATGCGAAATATCTTGCCTTTCGGATAGTGTCTTCTAGGGTCTTTGGCTCGTCAAACTCAATCCTGTTCTGATAGTCCTTAGGTAGTCCACTGATGAATCATTGCACCTTTTCCTTTTCTGCTTTTATATAGGGTACGTACCTCAGCAACTCGAGGAATCTGCTGACATATTCCTCTATGGTGAGTTGCCCCAACTTGAGTTCATAGAATTCTTTAGTCTTTTCGTAGAAACAATTTTCCTACAGATACTTCTTCCTGATGTATTTCTAAAACCGTTCCCAAGATAGGTCCTCTTCGTGAATCCATTTTACATTCTTAAGGCCTTCCCACCAAATGGACATTACATTACTATTTTTTCATTCTAGCATTCATTATGGTCTCCACAATGGACATGAATGTCAAATATATTGACCACTCATATGGTCAATATATGGACATTTATATGAATGCTTTTATGGGCAATTATATGGACATTTTTATGAATGTCTTTATGAACATTGTAGCATTTAAACAAACTCATAAATAAGATGCCTTAAATGCACAATCAACCTACCCCTCTAGATTTTAACTTGTGATTTAGAACATATTTACATATTGGATATATAATTTACAAATAAAAACCACAAAACTTTATAAATTTGGAGAATCAAGATACACAAGTATACATCTTAAAATATAAAAACCCCAACCGAAAAATATCCAACCCCGTGATATAGCTAAGAGTGCCAAGAGGTGCGTTGGACTAAGGCACACTAGAATGTCTTCTCCTTGAGTAAGGTGTTCCATCATAAGGTGTTGGGAAAGAGTTTTAGGGGTTTTGCAACTACACCTGCTAGTAACCCTAGCAACAGTGCTTCAGTAACTGCACCTGCTAGAAACCCTAGCAACAGTTCTTCAATGAGTTTGATAACCTTATGGCTTAGCTTCCTCCAAGTGGTTAGACTGAATGAAGGAGGTGTGGGCCCATAACCTGTTAGAAAAGAGGATGTGCTCGTTTAACCATAGACAATATAACAATATAACAATATTGTCCCCCAACCATAGGCATGAATTCCACCCACGAGCACCTTGACCTTGATAGAGAGAAGATTTCTGGTAGCAATTCAATAGCCAATGAAGGCTAATGTACGAAGCAAAGATAACCAAGACTGATCAGAAAGTCCAACCCAGAAAGACCAAAATTACAGGTTGGAGTAACTGCAACTGCAGTTTCTCCCTAGACTTGGGAACTATTGGATTTCTACAGTTGCGACTTGTGTGTATCAAATGAGTTATGGTGCCTTATATTTATATTGCTCTTATAGGCAGTCTGGGACAACTTCTCTTTTTGGGTGTTAAAGACTTAATATAAAATATTCTCTTTAGCCGACTTTAGTTCTAGGGTTATGTCCAAGTCTTTTAGGGTTCTTCTTTCTTCCTGGAATATTCTAATATCATCAGAGGTCACAAGTGGAGGTTAATACCTCCCGCAGCTACCATAATATCAACAAAATTCTAGTCGAATAGAAGGAAAATCTAGTCGACTAGCAATTGTTGTCGGTCGAAAAGGAAAGGAGGGTGAGTTTGATATTTGACAACAAATAAAAATGTTTGGAGGGTGAGTCAGGTTACCAAGGATGAAGGAAATATGTCCAAAGGAAGGATTGGGAAACCAAAAACGTAGAAAAACATCTAGGGAAGGTAATTTGACTTGGGTAATGTGAATGGTTGTAGGAAGGATGAGGAATTCACCCAAGCAATAAAATACCACACCCAGGCAATGGGTAAAATGCCCATGGGTCTCTAAATTCTCCTAGGTAAGTATGCGTTCACCCTGTTACACATCAAAATTACTCAACTGGATAAGTGTCGCATATTCCTCTCAATTGTCATAAGTGTCGCAACTTCCTTACAACTTTCGCAAGTGTCGCAAATGTTGTTGAATCATACTGCAATTATGACGACACTAAGGAGACACTTAAAACATCTTATGTACTTGGTTTGAAGAAGGAGAACTGGTTCACTGGAGTCAAACAACTCTTAACACCTGAAAAGGGATTCCAATCAAGAGTTTTGAGGGTGAACGATCCCCTGAAACAGCCTTAGGAGCGCTGGCGCTCCCCTATAAGGCCTCAGGGAGCGTTATAACGCTTCCTTACCCTTCTGCAGGAGCGCTGCCCACTTTTGAAGCTCTGGCGCTCCCCTTAAGCCTCTCTGGGAGCGTTCTAGCGCTCG
>SNQJ01S0173678.1:19750-40063 GCA_010110895.2 Picea sitchensis | reverse complement strand
TAAAAAGAGTTATCCCAAATTATTTCTTTGTTACCACTGGAGATAACCGAGAAATGATCAAATTGTGGCAAGCCAAATGCATCACATGTGACTTGATTTATTTGAGAATGAGTGGGTAAAGAGAGGGTTATTTTAAATTAATGTTGTGATTTCATGTATTTGTTGCAGAGACAGAGTTTCGTTGCTTTTATTAAACTAGCAAACCTTGAACGAGTGAATGAGAATGTTGAAACGAATTAGGGCATGGACATGCTATATGAGTCAGATTGCAAAAAGGAGTTTGTGTTATCTCCATTGTGAAGTTGTCATCAAAGTAGGAGTTCATCATCGAGGCAATGACACATTTTGTTTTTGGAAAGATTTCATCCTTGACCACCTTTGGTGGCCTCAAACTCAATTCATGGAAACAAGGTGTAAATGTGAAAGTGACCATGATTATAACAATGATGGAAAATTAAGAGATCTAAATCAATGTGAGTTGACATTGCTCTAACTTCTCTTATTTTCAATGCCAAACATCTTAATTTATAGATAATTTCCAAGAAAGTATCAACTAGCTACTAAGCCAAGCTAGCTCGATAATCTAGCATAGTGTCAAAAAACATAGACTACTACCCTCCTCTATTCAAGTGTTGCACACAAGTTCAACCATGTGAGAAATTTCTTTCTCAAATCTTCCTCTACATGACCTCCATATTTGATCAATAAATGGTAGGATTATGGCTCATTTGTCTTGCCAACATGGATGTTATACATAATTAACATGTAATTTCTCTACAATTTAAATAATCAACCTAAGATCATGCTTCTTCTTCTAGGATAGAAGAGTTGTCTTTCGTAGAAGATTTCCTTAAACAAATGGTGGTCCTTGGATTGCAAGTGTGGACACCTCTTCTTTCCCCTTAACCTTGACCCTTCAAACTTTTCTCTTAGATGTGCAACTCTCGAGATGAAGTTTTGGATGAAGCCTCCAACACTTCACTTCCCAATGTTCAGCTAGCTTGCAATTCCAACAAGAATCCCTACGATTGTTTGTGTTGCTTAACATTCTATTTTTGTTCATGTCCTTTTTGTTTTGTTGGCTAGAAGAATTGGTCCTTAGATCCTTCTTCTTCTTTTAAAGACAATCTATCCTTTTGCTGAAGGCTTCATTCTTCCATCACATAGTCACTTGGTGATCTCTCATACCACAAAATGAACATGCATTCGAGTGCAAACAATCATCAATCTCGTGGCTTCTCTTTTTACAATAGAAACTAAAAAGAGATGCTTTGCCATACCTCTTGGGTTTATTCTTGTGCTTTCCAATTTGTTTGCTTGGTCCTCCAAATGTTAGTGCATATTTGGATGGTGGAAGCATCCCTTGGATACCCTCATTCAAGATTCTAAAAGAACGTTGGAATAATGGTCTATTATCCACTCATTTTTCCATTTCCTTTTATTCAATCATTCTTTCCTTGACAAAGGTTATCTTGGTGGTCTTACCTTGATCCAATATTTTAAGAGATGGACTGCATTCACTCACATCCTCTTTTCCACCAAAACCCAAGCCTTCATTCTTAATCATTTTTAGCTACAATGAAGCTTACAATCCCTTGGCTTCTCTTACGCAACCCTTAACCACCATAGCCCATTTGTCTCATTAGCTTGGAACTTATGTTTCTAGTATGTTTTTCAAAATTACTAAAGGGATCTTCTAAAATAGATTGAGAAAGATCCTTAGAGGGTGAGCTTATTGTGCTTTTCTCAGTCATGGTGTTGGATTATATGATAGTAACATAAGGTTCTTGCACTTCTTTGGTCTATTCGACAACTACTTGTAACTTGGCCAATGGCTCCTCCTTCACTACCAATTCTTGGTACAGATAAGTCATCATTCGAGTGAGCCTTTATTCTCGTTTATCATCCAAATCAATCACTTTCTATCCCAATTAAAAGAGCTAAAAAAATTTCTTGTTCTAATCTACCATAATAGTGGTGAGAGGGTCCCAACATTCAAGTATTGGTTCCAAAAGGAAACAATTTGTTAGTAGTCTGTTTCTTTTCTATATTTGTTATCTTCTTGTTAAACCTCTATATTTTCTTCTTCAAGTGTTGATTCTCCTCTTGGATATGCACATTCATGGTCCATAGGTTTTCCAACCATTCTGTTTCTAGTGTTTTACCCATACTATTTTTGGATTTCTCCTCAAATCTAGCAACTTCTTTGATGCAGGAGCATCGTCAACAAGTGTGAGTGGAGGACAACTAGATATACACCAACACACATTTTGAAGAAATTTTGAATTTCAAGAGAAGAACCTTTAATGTAATAGTTGGAAGGATGAAATTGCTTTTAATGTTTTGGGGATTGTAATATAGATCTTGAGCGTTCGCTCTCATCTATCGGTTGTAGGAATTTATTGTAATAAATGTAATGTAGATGGTAGTTTTTAATTTCGATAAGATAGCTTAAGGTTGTAGGAGGGAAAACTCAAGAATACTCCCTCGTAGATGTATTGTATTATCATTCTCATTGTAAGAGAGCAAGAGAGAAAGAGAGCATAGGAGAGTAGAGAATAATAGAGACTGTAGAAGTTGTATGAGTAGATAGTTGTTGCTATTGAACCATGTACATAAGCACTTGAATTAATATAAGAATGCTTTGATCCAATTTCATGGTGTATGCATTTATTGAATGGTATGTTTACATGTTGCTTATATTCTCTGTCATGCATTTGTTTAGATGCCATATATGTGTGATTTCATGTTGAATGTATGAAGTCTGTGAGGAGAGTATGAGTTTCAATTGTTTCGCTTCCTGATAATTCCTGCAAGGAGTGCAGTGAAAGTCCGCAAAGAGTGCGTCGACGAGATTCAGATTTTTACCTGAGAAAAATCCCAGGAGAGATAACGTTAACTTATACCAGTAGGAGTGCAAGTATAGCACAAATCCGTGCAAGGTGTGCGCAGGCTAAGAAAAGCCTTAGACTTATCCAACCCAAGTGAGTGGTTGAATAACTTCTGTCGCAAGGAGTGCGTGAAGTTGAAGTATTCGAATAACCAGAGGTTATCGTGAAGGCCGCAAGGAGTGCACACATGATTCCTTGAGTTTGCAATAAGGATCAAGATCAGGAAGTGTAGAGTCGAGGGAAGTCCAGAGGAAAGACGAGGGTTGAAGTAACCTCGTGGAAACAAGCTTATAAGGGTTGATGTCGAGTTAATTGGCCAGGAGACATTGAGAGTCTCAACGGACGGTGGAAATTCCTAAAGGGAGAAACGCCGATTTCTGTGGACCGTTGGATCTAGTAGATCTACAGGAAGGATAAGGGCGAGAGTCTTTCAACACTCACAAGCTCAGGAGGGATAGTATCCATCGTTATAAAGGAGAGATCTAACTTTTTATCTCTTCCATGAGAAAGAGAAATCGGAAAGTCAGGAGTCAAAGGTTTGAAGGAGAGAGCCATATTCCAACATCAGGGAACGCAAAATTTTGATTCACGGAGAGTAGATCTGGACCATTGGATTATGGGAGATAGTGGACCGTCGATCTATCATGAGTAGAACTCGGGGTTCGGGGTTTGGAAGAAAGGAGGTGAGCTAGCTTTTAGAATTTGTGAAGTGCGAAGTCCTGAAGTATTTGGGGAGTTGGGTCCCAAGTCATAGTTGGAGGTCACACCGTCGGAGAATAAAAGGGGGGAGCTAGCGTTCGATTAGCTCTAATTCGGAGTTCGACGATTGGAAGAGTCAGAGAGACTCGTAGTAGAATACCGGAGATCCCGAAGTCGCGAGGCACCTTTTGGTTAGGCCCGTGGTCACAACTAGTGGTCATGTGGAGAGGAGACTTACTGCTAGTGCTTATTCACGCAGGTGTAGTTTCGTAAAAATGACCCGTGTATTTTTTTTCATGGGGGTTTCAATAGGGACTTGGAGAGATTCTTCATCTCGGGAATAGAGGAAGATCCATAGACCGAGAGGTCAGCAGACCCTCCTGAGGTAGGGGCTCTACGTCAGGTGGTATCCGAGATAGCAACTATTGTTTTATGTAGAGAGAAGATAGAGGACAGTTGTGGTTTGAATTCTATGTGGACAGGTTGAAACAATGTCGCCAAGGAGACGTCCATAAAGAACTTTACCCGATCTAGCCTTGGAGAGGGAAATGAGAGAACTTCATGCTCGATTAGATGCTATGGAGACAACACATAGATGAACACATGATACTAGAGTTATTAGTGAGGCTGAAAGAGAGAACAAAGAAGGAGCAGAAGAAGTTGTAGCTGAAGATGCTGCAGAAGAACGTCTATTTAAAGTTGTTGCAAGGATAGGTGCCAGAGAAAAATTGGACATCCCGATGTATGAATGCAACTTGGATGTCGAGGAGCTACTAGATTGGCTTAGATCTCTAGATAAATACTTTGACTATGAGACTGTTGAAGAAGATAAGAAAGTTAAGCACACTATCATTAGGATGAAAGGACATGCAACACTGTGGTGGGATTAACTGTAGACTGATAGGCGTTTTAAGGGAAAACAAAGAATTAAAAGCTGGGACATGATGGTAGCGAAGATGAAATCCAAGTTCATACCCAGAGATTATCAAATCAATTTGTTTCGAAGAATGTAGAATTTGAGACGGAAAGGGATGACAATGAAGGAATACACTGAGGAATTCTACAGACTTAACATCATAGCGGGTCATCATGAGAGTGATGATGAAAAGGTCGCTAGATATATGAATGGCCCGAGATATGAGGTTCAGGACGAGATGAGCATGGTGACAATCAGAAATGTGGAAGATGCTTATCAGGTTTCTCTGAAGGCAGAAGATAAATTGGTTTGAAAGCAAGGTCAAAGGGGCAGAGGTAGAAGTCAGAGTAGAGGCAAAGAAATTGCCTAGGATAGAGTACAGAAGCCCAAGGATGAAGAAAATAAACCTCATAACCACCCAGAAAGGGGAGGAAGTTCACAAGGGAAACAATATGCAGATAGGAACACTTTTCCTTGAGCAAGAGGAAGAGGAAGAGGCAGAGGAGGTGAAGTAAAGTGTTTTGACTGTGGGAAGATATGACACAAATCTTGGGAATGTCCCAATAGAAAAAGGGATGGAAGAGGCGAAGCTCACATTTCAGAAGCGCAAAGGTGAAATGTTGAGGCAGGAGATGCAAAAGGTGGAAGATCCTTGATGATGAGGAAGATTCTCTTGAAGCCAGAGAAAGAGATGGAGAATCCAATCCAGAGGAATAGTTTGTTTAGGACTGCTTGCAAAACCAAAGATAGGGTATGCAAGGTGATAGTTGACAGTGGAAGCACGGATAACTTAGTATCCACAGAGATGGTGGAGAAGCTGGAATTGGAGACAATTGCACATCCAAGCCCATATAAAGTTTCATGGTTGCAAAAAGGACATCAGGTAATAGTCACTAAACAATGTTTAGTTGAATTTAAGATAGGGGGTTATAGAGATGAGATTTTATGTGATGTAAATCCCATGGATGTATGTCATCTTTTGTTGGGGAGGCCTTGGAAATATGACATAAATGTTATTCATGATGGAAGAAAAAACACTTATGCCTTGGAGAAGAATGGTAGGACACATATGTTGCTGCCAATTGAAGATAAGAAGGTGGAAGAAGAAACAAGCAATACTATACTTCTCATGAGTGGGAAGGAACTTTTGGATGAAGTCAAGAAAGATGAGGAAATGCAGTTTGATGTGGTTAGAAAACCTAGAGTCATCTTGACCAATGCTTCGATAGATGGTCTACCTGAGGAAATTTAGGAACTGCTGGAGAATTTCGCTGATATAGTGGTGGACGATTTATCTTGTTCATTGCCGCCCATTAGAAGTATAAGCCATGACATTGACCTTATACTAGGAGCGATTTTTCCAAACAAATCCGCGTACAAATTGATGCCACAAGAGAATGAAGAGGTTAAGAAGCAAGTCTGGGATTTGATGGACAAAGGGTTGATTAGAGAAATCTTGAGTCCATGCGTTGTACCAACAGTGTTAAGTCCGAAGAAGTATAGTGGATGGAGAATGTGTATAGACTCGAGGGCTATAAACAAAATCATCATCAGGTATAGATTTCCTTTACCCATAATGGACGACTTGATGGATTGCTTGAGTGGGGCAAAGTTTTTTTTGAAAATTGATTTGAAAAGTGGATATCATCAGATTAGAATGAGGGAAGGTGATGAATGGAAGACAACATTCAAGACGAATGAAGAACTGTATGAATGGGTTGTCATGCCATTTGGCTTGACGAATGTGACAAGTACTTTTATGATATTGATGAACGAAGTCTTGAAAGATTTCATTGGAAAATTTGTAATTGTATATCTTGATGATATACTGATCTCCAGTAAGACTGATAAAGAGCATTTGAGGCATTTAACTTCAGTGATGAGGAGGTTGAAACAAGAGAAGTTGCTGATAAATCTAAATAATTCATCTTTCATGAAGACAAAGCTTATTTATTTAGGTTTTGTGATCTCTTCGAATGAATTGAAGATGGACCCGGAGAAGGTAAAAGAAATCAAAGAATGGTTGTCGCCAAGGAATATCTTTGAAGTCAGAAGCTTCCATGGATTAGCCAGTTTTTACAGGAAGTTCATCAGAAATTTTAGTGGGATCTGTGCGTCAATGATGGACACGGTCAAGAAAAGACATAAATATTTTCATTGGATAGAGGAGGCAGAGAAAAGTTTCAAGTTGTTGAAAGAGAAGATAACTGAACAACCAGTTCTGGTTCTACCAGATTTTAGCAAAACATTTCAAGTGAGATGTGACGCAAGTGGATTTGCGATTGGAGCAGTCTTAAGTCAAGACAATATACCAGTTGCATACTTTAGTGAGAAACTGAATGAGGCCAAAATAAATTACTCCACTTATGTTAAAGAGTTTTATGCAATCATACAAGCGCTGAAGAAATGGAGGCACTACCTGGTTCCAAAAGAGTTCATTTTGTATAGCGAAAATCAGGTCTTACAGTTTATAACCAGACAAGATAAACTGAACTAGAAGCATGCAAAATGGGTTGAGTTTATGTAGGACTTTACTTTTGTTATAAAGCACATTTATGGAAATGCTAACAAGGTTGCATATGCATTGAGCAGGAAATGTTTGATTTTGTAGGAGTTTCGAGTGAAGACCTTAGGTTTTGATAGCCTTAAGGAAATGTACAGAGATGATTCAGATTTCAAGGACACTTACGAAGCATGTGAGAATCCTGTTTTAAGGGATGAGAGCCAATGGATTGAATATTTAATTCAGGATGGACTACTATTTAAAGGAAATCAGTTGTGTATCCCGAAGAGTTCTATGAGAGAAAATCTTTTGAAGGAAAAACAGAGTGGTGGATTGGCTGGACATTTCGGCCATGATAAAACATTTGCGTAACTGAACAATTTGTATTATTGGCCAGGAAAGAGAACATATGTGCGGAAATTTGTCAATAGATGTAGAATCTGCCAGCACAAAAAGGGGAAAATACAGAATATTGGGTTATATCAACCATTGCCAATACCAGAGAGGCCGTGGGACGCGGTAAGCATGGATTTTGTGTTGGGACTGCCAAGGATGCAGAGAGGTTGTGATTCCATATTTGTGGTAGTCAATAGATTTTCCAAAATGGCACATTTCATTCCATGTTAGAAAACTAGTGATGCAACACACATTGCAAATATGTTTTTCAAAGAAGTTGTTCGACTTCATGGGTTACCCAAGAGTATTGTTTCAGATAGAGATACAAGATTTGTTGGTTATTTATGGAGGACACTATGGAAGAAGTTGGGGATGAATTTATCTTTTAGTTCAACATATCACCCTCATATGGATGGACAAACTAAGGTATTAAATCGAAGTTTGGGGGACTTATTGAGGAGTTTAGTAACTGAACATCACAATCAGTGGGATCAGATTCTGGCACAAGTAGAATTTTCATATAATGACTCACCTAATAGGAGCACTGGACAGAGCCCATTCTAGATAATGTATGGAATGCAACCAAGAGGAGTATTTGAGTTGAGGAACTTAGAACATAGTGAGTTCAGGAGTGCTGGAGTGGAAGATTTTGCAGCAGAGATGTAGGAGCTCCACAGTAAGATTAAAGAGCGGTTGCAGAGTTCTAACAACGAATACAAGCGCAGAGAAGATCATCACAGAAGAGATTCAATTTGAAGTGGGAGAGTTAGTCTTAGCACACCTCATAAAAGAAAGGTTCCCAAGGGGAACATATAATAAGCTGAAAATGAAAAATATAGGGTCGTGTAAGATTTTAAGAAAATTTGAGGCAAATTCTTATGAGATAGAATTGCCAGATGAATGGGCATATCACCCATATTCAATGTAGTAGATATGTATCATTATAGATCAGATGAAGCAAAGGATCAGAAGGAAATTCAATGGGTCAAACAGATGCCTATAGCCGAAAAGCCGTAGATGGAAAAGATCATTGATTAGAGAGTTAACAAGAAAACCCGAAGGAAGACATATCTTGAATATTTGGTATAGTGGAAGGGACACCCGATTGAAGATGCCAGTTAGGAAAGTGAAGTAGATATCTAGAAACATGGACAGATGGTGCAGGAGCTCATGGACAGGAGTCCATGAAATTTTCAGCCAGAGGAGTATGATGCAGGAGCATCGTCAACAAGCGCGAGTGGAGGACAGTTGGATATACACCAACGCGCATTTTGAAGATATTTTGAATTTCAAGAGAAGAACCTTTAATGTAATAGCTAGAAGGATGTAATTTCTTTTAATGTTTTGGGAATTGTAATACAGATCTTGAGCGTTCGTTGTCATCTGTCAGTTGTAGGAATTTATTGTAATAATTGTAAAGTAGATGGTAGTCTTTAATTTCTATAAGATAGCTTAAGGTTGTAGGAGGGAAAACTCAAGAAGACTCCCTCATAGATGTATTGTATTATCATTCTCATTGTAAGAGAGCAAGATAGCAAGAGAGCATAGGAGAGTAAAGAAGAACAAAGACTGTAGAAGTGGTATGAGCAGATAGTTATTTCTATTGAACCATGTATAGAAGCACTTGAATTAATATAAAAATGCTTTGATCCAATTTCATGGTGTATTATGAATGTTGTATGCATCTATTGAATGGTATGTTTACAGGTTGCTTATATTATCTGTTATGCTTTTGTTTCGATGCCATATATGTGTGATTTCATGTTGAATGCATGAAGTGTGTGAGGAGAGTATGAGTTTCAATTGTTTCTCTTCCTGAGAATTCCTGCAAGGAGTGCAGTGAAAGTCCACAAAGAGTGCGTCGACGAGATTCTGAGTTTTACCTCAGAAAAATCCTAGGAGAGATAATGTTAACTTATACCAGTAGGAGTGTAAGTATAGCAAAAAGTCGTGCAAGGTGTGCGCAGGCTGAGGAAAGTCTTAGAATTATCCAACCCAAGTGAGTGGTTGAAGAAATTTTTTCGCATGGAGTCTGTGAAGTTGAAGTATTCAAATAACCAGAGGTTATCGTGAAGGCATCAAGGAGTGCGCGCATGATTCCTTAGAATCCTTGAGTTTGCAACAAGGATCAAGCTCAGGAAGGATAGAGTCAAGGGAAGTCCAGAGGAAAGATGAGGGTTGAAGCCACCTCATGGAAACAAGCTCAAAAGGGTTGATGCCGAGTTATTTGGCCAGGAGCCACTGAGAGTCTTGACGGGTGGTGGAAATTCCTGAAGGGGGAAACACTGATTTCCTTGGACCGTTGGATCTAGTAGATCTGCGAGAAGGATAAGGGAGATATTCTTTTAACACTCACAATCTTAGGAGGGATAGTATCCGTTGATCTCAAGGAGATATCTAACCATTTATCTCTTCTGTGAGAAGTAGAAATTGGAAATTCAAGAGTCAGAGGTCCGAAGGAGAGAGCCATATTCAAACATCAAGGAACGTGAAATTCTGATTCGTAGAGAGTAGATCTGGACCATTGGATCATGAGAGATATTGGACCGCCGATCTAGCACGAGTAGAACTCGAGGTTTGGGGTTCAGAAGAAAGGCGGTTAGTTATCTTTCAACATTTGCGAAGTGTGAAGTCCCGAAGTATTTGGGGAATTGGGCCCCAAGTCATAGCTGGAGGTCACACCATCGGAGAATAAAAGGGGCGATCTAGCGTTCACTAAGCTCTAATTCGGAGTTTGACGGTTTGAAGATTTGGGGAGACCCGTAGTAGAATATTGGAGGTCCCGAAGTCGCAAGGTACCTTTTGGTTAGGAACGTGGTCACAACCAGTGGTCACGTGGATATGAGACTTACTCCTAGTGCTTATTCGCACAGGTGTAGTTTCGTAAAAAGGACCTATGGATTTTTTTTCATGGGGGTTCCAATAGGGACCTGGAGAGCTACTTTAGCTCGAGAATAGAGGAAGATCCATAGACCGGGAGGTCAACAAACCTTACTGAGATAGGGGCTCTACGTTATTCTTCAATTTCATAGATTCAATCGCTCTAATACCAAACTTATTAGTAAAAAATAGGCCTATGACCTACTCATCTCATCAACATGGATCTTCTATGCAAAATTAAAATGTGTTTTCTCTGCAATTTAAAAAATCAAAATCATATCATGCTTCTAGAGACATGAAGGAATGGTTCTATTTTGTATTTTTTTGGAGGCTTGGTTACTTGAAGTGCCAAGTCCAATCCATGGAAAACAAATCCAATTCTATATCTACAATTTATGATGTGCCAAATAAACAATGCACTTTACTACCATTTGATATTTATCCCAACTAAAAACAAGATGCTAGCACTCTTACATAAACAATACACCCACTCTACAATAGTCATCCAAACAATTACTTGATTCATGTTGCTTTCTTCCAAGCCATTGAATGCCATTCTGACCAAAGTATATATATGCATATATTTGTTTGTTTACATATGGGTGGCTAGATTGGATTTATCAAACCCTATAAGTTGAAGTGCGTTCTAGCTCCTTGATAATTACTATGCAATACTTGGTTAATCATTACAATGGATGTAGGTAGAAAATAAACACTATGGATGTTTGAATAGGCCACATGATGCTAAATCTAATTGTTCAAATGCTTAGGCAGGGGACAATTAATTGTAGGTGAATGCCTCATAATTTACATAGAGAAGATAAATTGCAAATTGGGGTTATAACTCGTGGTTTTCCCAATAAGAATCACACTAACAAATTAATTAGAGGAATTGAGTTGTGGCTAATCAAGTGGTTGTCATAACTGGAAGTTTTTAACCCTTACAAGTGAATAAATCATGCAAATTGTTAATCAAAACATAAATAACAACAATGACACATACATAGTACATAAATATTTACCCCATAAACTCTTAACTATGAAAACCAACCAACTTAGAGATACACCTATATATTCTTCAATGCATTGACTTAGCCATTCACAATAAAACATTTAGGTATCAACATAATCCAAAACCCTAATATGCTAACCCTAATTAGATTACAACATTATCTCTCAACCAACATACATTACAACGGGTCAAAAATGCACAAAAGAAAAAAAAAATGCAACCTCAAACCCTAGGCTCATGGACGAGTGCATAGTTCACTTGCTAAAACCAAAGCCTCACACATAAGTGCACAATCTACATGTAAAGAATATAACACATCTGCAATAGTATCCCACTTGTTGTTTTCTTTGCAAAATAGTGGGTAAGGTCACATATTCAAGGCAACAATTCCCATTAATTCTCCACACTAAGAGAACTTCTTAATACTAGTAGAATTTGTCAATGAGTCTACAACATTTTTTAATGCCTCAACTTTCCCCAGCAACACCTTTTTGTATTCAAACATTTCTCTCACAATGTAATGTCCCCATTTTGGATTCCCCTGCTTTGTGGTTGGAGGGGACCTTTTGGGTTTATGTCATCCTGACTAGAGGAGTAAATTAAGATTAACATTGAGCTCGAGCGGTTTGGAGGAATTATATGAGGCCCAACCTAGTCCATTTATCATATTTCATCATTGGGATCACTTCCACACAATTCACTCTTGGTTTCATGGCATTTCGACAATTCTCGTAATTTTGGGCTATTATTGGGCATAATTTAATTAAATGCACAAAAGGTGTTATTTAGATCATACTATCTAAGGGGATACTTGAGTGTAATAGCTCGTTGGAACTAGGATTAAAAGATCTAAATTTTGGGAGGATGAGAAAGGGACTTTCGATGTCTGAGAATGTCTTATAAGATAATTAATCACTTTTCGGAATTAAAAAAGGGATTAATTAATTATTTAATGTCATAAGGGCGGAAACGTGACATTTTAAAAAGTGTCATTGAGTAATTAATTAAAAGGGGGAGTTTAAGTGACTTAAAGTTTATAAAGTAACTTTACTTTATTAAAAGGGTAAAAAGGGTGAAAAAAAGGGTCAACAAAGAGACAAAAGGAAAATGAGAGGCGCCCTCTCTCATTATGCATATTGTTATTTTCTAAAACAAAATTGAGAGAGCTCTTGTGGCTTTGGCTCTTTGGACGAAAACCCTAGAGAATTTGGAAGATTGGTTTCGGTGGTGAGACTATCCACCCTAGTTGGTCATAGGGAAGAGATCATTCATATTTCTTTAGTGTGGTTGAGTATTTCGTCATTTGGTGGCTTGGTTATTATTTGTTGGGTCGATTTTGATTGCGTAGGGAGAATTTGAGAGTGGTGGCAACATTTTTGGTGTTGGAGGGCTGAATACCTTACCCTGGTGGCTGAGTTTGTTAAGGGGGTCGACTTATTGGACTGCTGGCCGAGTTTATATAATGATGGACATGTTTCCTTAAATATGGGTAGTGTATCTCCTCTGTTGAATGAACCATTCTTTTTTTTGGATGAGTCATTGATAGAGGACCAAGTTTTCCCCTGTTGGGATGAGATTTTTACATTTTTGGACAACCATTTCACTTGTGTGTCGAATCTGACATTCTGTGGTCAAAATCCAAGTTATTGGATGAGTTGTTGTAGTAGGGGTCGAGTTGTTGAAGTCAGGGCCAAGTTATTTGAGTCAAGGGTTGAATCTCTTGAAGAGGAGTTCGCTCACACTCATACATGTTGTTATCATTACTGGAACGAGTTGTTGTTGTAAAAAGGGGTACCGAAACAAGTTGTTGTCATCTACATGTAGCATTATCTCTGTATTTTGCAAGAAACCTACAACACTCTATATATCAGGATCATTATTTGTTAATTGTTGTAATGTGTGTTGGGTTTAAAAATGTATTGCAACTTTAAAAAAAAATTAATGCAATAAATCTCTTTGAGTTTTATTATTGGTATTTCATTTACATTACAATTGAGACTAGAAATTACATAAAATTTGTGTATATAATGTTGGGTATGAAAATTGTTTGATAATATGATTGCATTGGTAAACTAGAAGAAAGTTTGAAAAAAATTAGTGGGATCATTACAGTGGTATCAAAGCCTCAATCCTGCCATCCTAAGGGGGTTTGTGGTTTCATGAGGCAAGGAGACAAGGAATATATCACTTACAGAAGTAAAAGACAACGCGAGGAATATTCATAATATTCTTGCACAAGGGAAATAATAGTTGATGTAGGATAGGGAAAGCCATCAAAAAAATGCAGGGAACAATGTAGCTAGTGGTTCAAAGGGGAAGAAAATAGGACATAAAGGAAAGGATTAAGAGTTTTCAGACTGTTTGAGGGAGTATATGGCACTTAGTGAGGCAGTTCACATAGCCATGTAATTCAAGGATTTTTGCACCATCAAACATCTTGAATGGTATGAACCCCAAGTACCAATGGAGAAGAAGGTGAAGGTGCTAAGGGAAAAGGTACTAATTTATGAAGATGTGTATGCTTCTAAAAATGAGGAAAATGTTGACTCTTCATATGTTTCTTCTCTTGCAAATGAGCACATGGGCGCTCATGAGGCATTAGAACCTGAGACCACAAAGGAGATTTGGGCACACAAGGAAGAAGATAACACTAATACAATTTTATTCTAGTAGAATGTCACTGTGATTTGGGATGAAGAAGAAGAAAATGTTGTGGAAGGTATGGGGGGCACAAGTCTCTTTGATGTTAACTTAGAGACCATCTTTGATAGGCCTGGTGGAGAGAAGAGTTTCCTTGATGAAGCGGTGCTTGATCATGATGCTATCCCACCTTTTGGATATTGCATGGTATCATCTAGTGAGCCAATTGGTTTTGATGAGGGTGTGATAGCACCTAAGTATGTTGAGGATTCAAAACCCTATCCTATCTATGATACTTATGACGATGCATGCATGCTTGTACCTAAACATGATGAAGGTTGGGTATTTGAAAATTTTCCATGGGATATGGATCCATCTTCTTAGGAGCCATGCATGGAGGATGACAAAGGGAGAGGTTGATTTTGGAGGTGAAAGAAAAATATAAAATCTATTGTGTGAAATCCCACACCATGTTGATGAAATTGAACAAAGACCCTTAGCATTGCTTGATTTGGAGGACCAATTATTGGTCACTGAGGATAAAATTGTATAAGTGTTGACAAGGGCAGATGGTGCTCATAAGTTCATTGAAGAACTTATTTAGAAAACCCATATGGAGGAGAGACAAAAAGTAGTTACAGGTGGAGTCACTAATGCTAAATTACACATAATAAAATAAGCACTAGAGCAGATGAAATCAGATTACTTGTAGTTGTTCATGGATAAGGACCTTTCTCTCAAGTTCTTTGAAGACAAGGAAAGGGAGGTTGAGGAGATTTGTTCCTAGTTGAGTTTGGTACGCTCGTCATTGCTTACAACAAAGACTCCATCATCTTTGGAAGCCGTGACACATGAGGGCATGAGTGACACCCATGATTTGAGGGAGGAGCCTCGTGTGACTATAACACATGAGGAGATTTAATATTTGCAAGTGCTCTAGGAGAGGTATGATGAGGTAGTTCCCTCATGATACCACGATCAAATATAGTCGTGGATTGGAAGGTTTTGACTCCATTGAGATGCCTCGACCGAGTATGATTCATGATAGTGGGTACCATGGGAAGAGAGCACATTCTGAGCATGATGGTTAGATGGTTATGATCAGAGGGGTGCAATGTCAACATGATGGTTCCTCTCAGAGATTGTAATGGGACCGTCAGACTACAATGTTTGACAACTTAGTAGAGATGTAGATGAGATGACTAGTTTTCACTTTCTGGAGTTTACTCTTGAGATGCTTAGGATTAGCTGCATGAAGGAGTTTTTTTTTGAGGAGTTGAAAGAATTTGTGCAACTTATGATTGTCTGGCTTATCAAAGGAAGTCAGGGGAATTCTCGTCTTAGCACCTTGTAGATCAGTGCTATGAGTAGAAAGTGTTCACATCATCCAGGTAGGCCCAAGAGAGGAGGGGATTTGTAGACGATGTAGGGGGGGATATGGGGAAGTGTACAACTTGAAAATAGAGTAGGTCAGAGCACACTCATCCCACAAGATTGATGCAGTATTTGACCATTTATGGGTGAGAGTGGGAGATCATTTTGACATATAACATCGCAAGTTCATCGAGGGTGCAATGGGAAAATAATACGTATGCAGGGATTGACCAGTTCATGCACTTTCCGATGATTTCTTCAGAGGTGATAGAGTTATCCAGTGGAGAGGTGTTTAGAGTCCATGAGAATCTTGGACTCATTGATGGTGATTGAGTCAAACCTCTTTTTTCGATATTCGAGATCGAGTATGACAGTGTATTTATAGGTCGTGACTTCACTTGGATGCCTATGTCGGCTACTATTCATGGTAGTAGGTTCAACCCTTAAAGGTATGTCATCATGGAGTTCCAGGAGAGGAGGATGCAAAGTAGGATCAATGGTTGGATGATTATGATCAGAGTGGCACAACATCAACATGGTGGTTCCTTTCTGAGATTGGCTTAGGACCCAGGGATTTCAGTATTAGATACTCCAACAACTGACACAGAGGAAAGAGCCATTTTTTTCCTTCCTGAGATTGGTTCCCTAGTAGAGAGGTTCTTTGAGGGGTTGATCAATTTGTTGCAGTATCATGTTTCTCTACTTATTGACTGTATTCAGGAGGTCTCCTATGTTAGTACCTTGCCAAGTCTAGCATTGAGCGGAGGATGCTTCACATCTTATATGTTGGTTTGGGACATTGGTTTCCATTTCAGTTTTATTTTGGCTCAACCAATGGAAAGTTAGGTTGTGGTGACATCGATTGAGGAAAATAAATATTTGGGAAGGGAGGACTGTAATATCCCCATTTTTGGATTCCCTTGCTTTGTAGTTGGAGGCGACCTTTTGGGTTTATGTCAGCTTGACTAGAGGAGTAAACTGAGGTTAACAGTGAGCTTAAGCAATTTGGAGGAATTATACGAGGCCCAACCTAGTCCATTTACCATATTTCATCATTGGGATCACTTGCACATAGTTCTCTCTTGCTTCCGTGGCATTCCGACGATTCCTGTAATTTTGGGCTATTATTGGGCATAATTTAATTAAATGCACTAAATTTTTTACTTCGATCATATTATCTAAGGGGATTCCTGAGTGTAATAGCTCATTGGGTCAAAGAAAAAAATATATAAATGTTTGGAGGATGAGAAAGGGACTTTTGATGTCCAAGAATGTCTTAAAATCCAATTTATCACTTTCTGACACTAAAAAGGGGATTAATTACTTATTTAATGTCACAGGGGTGGAAACGTGACTTTTTTAAAAGTGACATTGAGTAATTAATAAAAAGGGGGAGTTTAAGTGACTTAAAGTTTATAAAGTCACTTTACTTTATTAAAAGGGTAAAGAGGGTCCAAAAAGGATCAATGAAGAGATAAAAGGAAAATGAGGGGCACCCTCTCTCTTTATGCATATTGTTATTTTCTAAAACAAAATTGAGAGAGCTATTGTGGCTTTGGATCTTGGGACAAAAAACCTAGATAATTTGGAAGATTGGTTTTAGTGGTGAGACTATCCACCCTAACTAGTCATAGGGAAGAGATCATTCGGATTTCTTTAGCGTGGCTGAGTATTTTGTCATTTGGTAGCTTGGTTATTATTTGTTGAGTCTATTTTGATTGAGTAGGGCGAATTTGGGAGTGGTGGCAACATTTTTGGTGTTGGAGGGATGGATACCTTACCTCGGTGGCTGAGTTTGTTAAGGAGGTCAAGTTATTGGACTGTTGGATGATTTTATATAATGTTGGGTGCATTTCCTTAAATATGGGCAACGTATATCCTTTTATGATTGAACCATTCTTTCTTCTAAATGAGTCATTGATAGAGGATCAATTTTTCTCCTATTGGGTTGATATTTTTCCATTGCTAGACAACCATTTCACTTGTGGGTCAAATCTAAGATTCTATGGTCAAAATCCAAGTTATTGGCTGAGTTGTTGTAGTAGGGGCCTAGTTGTTGAAGTTAGGGCCAAGTTAGTTGAATCAAGGGTCAAATCTCTTGAAGAGGAGGTCGAACAAACTTATACCTACTATTATCATTGCTAGAACGAGTTGTTGTTGTAAAAGGAGGTGCCGAAACAAGCTGGTGTCATCTACATGAAACCTTATCTCTGTATTTTCCATGCAACCTACAGCCTGAGTGGGCCTAATGGTTAAGAACATGTGTTTCCTCTTGAGAGGTCACATGTTCAAATCTAGAGGGGGGTAGGGTATGTATACCTCCCTCGACTTTATCAGTAAAATTGTTGAGTGGAGGGGGTCTCATACACCAATTTGGTGTATGGCTTGGCCGTGACCTTAAAAATAAATTATAATTATTTATAAAATCAGGTTCATTATTTGTTAATTGTTGTACTGCGTGTTGGGTTTAAAAATGTAATACAAATTTAGCAAATAATTAATGCAATAAATCTCTTTGAGTTTTGTGATTGGTATTTCATTTACATTACAACTAAGACTAAACATTACATACAATTTGTGTATAGAATGTTGGGTATGCAAACTATTTGATCATATGTTTACACTGATAAACTAGAAGAAAGTCTGGAAAAAAAAAATAGTGGGATCATTACCCACAAAGTGGTAGTACAAATCAATACGCTTTATCTTAGCATGATAAGCTAGGTTTTTTCCTAGAAATATTTCACTTTGATTGTCGCAATCTAAATTTACCGTATGTTGTACAAAATCGATACCTAAAAAAATCTCTACAATCATATGGCTAATTTACTTGCATGGGTAACTTCCATGTATTTATCTTTTGTAGTTGAAAGTGAAACTATAGCTTGCCTCTTGCTAATCTAACTGATTGCCTTTCCAAATAGGTTAAAAACATAACCACTTATAGATTTTCTACTATCAAGATCTACAACCCAATTTGCATCAACAAAGCTCTATGCATCTATCACTCTGCCTAATCTAGGTCTTCCTTGGTAGAAAATTACATAATCTATAGTGCCACAGAAATGCTTGAAGACCATCTTTACAACTGTCCAATGCTCCTTTCTTGGTTTTAACATATTTATGCTCAAAAATCCCACTGCACGAGAAATGTCTACTCTAGTACAAACCATAGCATACATCACACTACCAAAATCCTTGGCGTAGGGAACATGGGATATGTCCTCTACCTCTTCTTGTATCTTGGGACACTATTCTATAGATAACTTCACACTTACATGAATAGGAACCTTGACTAGTTTGTATTCTTTTATATTAAACCTTTACAAAATTGTCTCAACATAGCTTCAACTTAACTAGAGTTTCCTATCAACAAAATCTCTTTTAATCTCCATGCTCAAGATGAAGTTTTAAACACCATGATCCTTCATACCAAACTTATAGGATAATTTAGAGTTAACATCATTGATGATATCTCTATTGTTTCCAACTAGCAACATATCATCAACATACATTACTACATAAATAAATTGATCACCAACTTGCATGGAATACACACAATGATCGTCCTTGCTTCTCACAAATGCAAAACCAAGTATGTAAGTATCAAAATTTTGATACCACATTCTTAGGGATTGGTTTAAGCCATATATGGACTTTTCAACTTGCAATCTAGTTCCTTCTTACCCTTCATTGTGAACCATTTAGATTGGTTCATGCATATTTGTTCTTCCAGGACCCTATTTAGCAACATTATCTTTACATTCATTTGTTCTAGTTCAATATAAAATCCAATAGTAAGAGAAAATACAAATATAGTGGATGACAATTTTGCAACAAGAGAGAAAATCTCACCAAAATCAATTCCCTCCACCCAAGAATATCATTTTTCTACTAGGGAAGCCTTACACTTCTCCACTCTACCTTTTTCATTGAGCTTCTTCCTAATGCCCATTTTCTAATAGAAAATTTTCTTCCATTATGAAACTTGACCAAGTCCCATGGTGCATTTTTGTCCAAAGCCTCAATTTCTTTAACCATGGCCTTTTTCTAGAGGTTATCTTCCTTAGAATCAACTACCTTGATAAAAGTTCTTGGATCATCATCAATAGAAGATAAAACAAAGGCATAATGAAAATAAGGTGGACTATACCTTCCTATTTTCCTTCTTAGTTGAATGGATCTCCTCAAGACTGAGGTATGTAGTTCTTCCTCTTCATCTGATTGATTTGACTCATCCTCATTTGTCTAGTTAGATTATGCATTCTCTATCTCAAACTATATTTTCTCTACTTCTCCTTCTCTTGGTTCATATTCATGTTTGCCAATATTTTTAACCTCTCTGAAATCACATCACGAATGTAAGTATTCATCTTTTTTATTGGATTCCAAATTTTGTAGCATTTTACTCCATGTTTATCACCAATAATGATGCAATATTCTACTTTATTGTCAATTTTGCTCCTTTTCTCCTTGGGAACATGTACATAAGCATCATAGCCAAAAAATATGAAATGTTCAAGAGGGTTCTTACAAATCCATGCCTCATCATGAGTCTTATCAAATAATGTTGATGTAGGTCATATGTTGATCAAATTACATACAATACTTACTTCCTCTACCCTATATTTATGTTCTATGCTTGCACCACTGAGCATACTTCTTGCCTTTTCCATTATCATCATGTTAATCCATTTTTCAACTGAATTTTGTTGAGGTGTGTATGGATTTGTGTTTTACATGCTATTCCACATCATTTACAAAACTTCTCAAAATATTTCACACATAACTATCATCCATTATCCATCCTTATCATTTTCATTTTCTTCTTTGTTTGGGTTTCTAAAAGTGCCTTAAACTCTTTGAATTTACCAAAAACCTTAGTTTTATTTTGTAGGAAATACAACCATGTTTTCCTAGAGAAATCATATATAAATGAGACATAGTACAAATATCCTCCCAGTGATGCAATAGGTATAGGTCCAAACACATCATTGTGTAT
>SNQJ01S0173678.1:0-19740 GCA_010110895.2 Picea sitchensis | reverse complement strand
GGAGTATACCTTTTTGGTTGCCTTCTTTCCCGAACCAATCTCCTCAATACCAGAGTATGAGGTTCTTCTTCTTCTTCTTATTCATGTTCTTCTATTGAGTCAGATTCTTCACCCTCCAACACAAATTCTATTGTCTTTGGTTCTTTTTCCTTTGGTAGGAATTCCTATTTGGGAATGTCTTTAATCTCTCTAAATACACCATCTCAACTTTCAACAATATTCTTATTTATTGGGTTCCAAAGTTTATAGCCTTTTACACCATCTTTATAACCAATAAAGATACACTTTTCAACTTTATTGTCCAACTTACTCATATTTTCCTTTCGAACATGTACATAAGCATCACAACCAAAAACTTTAAGATTTTCAAGAGAAGGTTTTTTACTAGTCCATGGCTCAAGCATAATTTTTTCCACCAACATTGTTGAGGGTGATCTATTTAGTAGATACCATGCATTATCCACTGCCTCTACTCATAATTCATGTCTTAACCTAGCACCACTGAACATTCTCCTTGAATTTTCCATTAGCATCCTATTAATCCTTTCTATAACCCCATTTTGTTGAGGTGTGTATGGAATAATATTTTTCCTTGCTATATCACACTTCTTACAAAATTCCTCAAATTCATTCCTGCAAAATTCTCCACCATTATCTGTCCTCAACGCCTTTATTTTATTCATTGTTTGATTCTCCACAAGAGCCTTAAACTCTTTAAATTTACCAAAGATCTCATATTTCTTTCAGAGGAAATAAATCCATGTATTCCTCAACAAATAATCAATTAATGAAACATAATACACATATTTACTAGTGATGGAATATGCATAAGTCTAAACACATCACTATGTATTAACTCTAAGATTCTCTTTACTCTTGTAGCACCATATGATAATATTACTTGATTTTGTTTACCATATATGCAATGTTCATAGAAATCAAAATACAGTGTGCAATCAAACCTAGATTCAACCATACCTTTACCATGTAGTGTTAAAAGGCCCTTCTCTCCAATATGTCCCAATATTTGATGCCACGTCATTATATTTTCTACAGAGACCATAAGAGTTTAGTCTTCTTCATTTTCACCCTTAAGAACAATAGAACTATTACACCCAATATTGACAATGCTTCCCAACAACTTGTATAGAGTTCCATTATGAACTCCACTCACCAAAACCATTGCTCCTCGAACAATTTTATAGGTTTCCTTTTCGAACATAGTTTGTACAACTGCATCACTCATCTTACTTACATATATCAAGTTTCTAGCCAACTTTGGAATGTGCAAAACCACAAGGAGTGTTCTAATCCTTCCATCCTTAAGCCACAACTTGACTTTTCCTCATCCTTTGATTTTGGTTGTCGAGTCATCCCCTAAGAAAAAATCACCTCATTATACTTTTCATATTCATAAAACCACTCCCCATGAGGAGTCACATGAAAAGAAACACCCGAATTGATCAACCATACATCATGATTTGCATGTGTGCTTGAAGAAGCCAAGTACACATCCCCTCCTTCTTCTAAGAAGGTCTTCCCTTTTGTGGAAGGAACATCATCAAATCCCTTGCCTCCCTCAACACTTTTAGATCTATAATCCTTCTTGTAATGCCAAGTTTTACCATATTTCCAACATTTACTTAAGGATTTTATTGGAGATTTATATCTACCTCTAGATTTAGATCTTCCACTTGAGGAATTATTTTTATTTCTATCAAGGGAATGTCCTCTTACATATGAGGAATCTGTATTCTAACTATCCAGGGCTTTCCTCCTCATTTCTTCCGATAACAAGGATGATTAAACCACATCATCAAACTTTATTGTAGTTGCATTACTCCCAATAATTGCAACCAAACTATGCCATTAATTTGGCAAAGAACATAGTAAACTAATGCACTTATCTTCATAATTTTTTTTAGCGTTGATAGACAACAACTAACTTACCACAACATTGAATGAATTTCAATGCTCTGTCACCAGGTCTCCATCATTCATTTTCAAGAGGTACAACTTCTTTGGAAGGAAAAGTTTGTTTACTAGGGACTTAGATTGATACAAAGCCCCTAGATTATCCCATAACGTCTTGGTTGTAGCTTCTGTCGAGACATTCAATAACATTGAATCTAAAATACACAACGAGATTGTGCTCTTTGCCTTCCTATCCAACTTCATCCAGTCTTCTATTGACATATGCATAGATATAGTACCGGGATCCACAATAACCCACAGTTCTTTGTCTACCAAAATATCCTCCATATTAAGCTTCTAAAGCACAAAGCTTTTCCCATTAAATTTCTTGATCTTGATTTTATAACTGCTTTCCATTCTGTTTGACCAAAATAATCACCACTGTAGATCTCCCAGTGAAACTAGGTTGATCACAGACCCAAGATAATTGAAACCTTAGCAATAAAGACATCCCCCCTGAAGCCAATATCTATTATGATACCAAATGTATATTTTAAACCTTTACAGTATAACAATGCACACACAGATTCTTTATAAAACAGAAAGAAAACAATAACATTCACACATAATACTAAGAAATTTATCATGGAAACCTTCAACTAGGAAAACCAACAAATGTTTAGAGCCACACTTCTAACTCTTATTTTATTAACTTCACCATTTACAATACAATATATATGATTATGTGGCATCTAAAACCCTAATCCATCAACCCATATTAGATTCCTTAACTGAGATTATAATACAATGGGTCGAAAAATCATTGGCTGAAAACCACCCAAAAACGAACAAAAAACAACAATTTTTTTTTGGGGGCTCCGCCCCCCTGACGCAACGTACAATGCACGGGGCTAATTGTGCAAAGAACGTAACACACACCTAACACTTAGCTTTTCCATTAACATCACGTTCATCCCTTATACAACTCCATTTTGTGGAGATGTGTATGCAACTCCAAACACATCATTATGTATCAACTCTAGGATCCTTTTTGTTTTTATAGCACTATATATGATTCTAACTTAATTTTGTTTACTAGATACAAAATATTGATAAAAGTCAAAATAAGGATACCATAAACCATTCTTTACTATGTAAAGGTTAAAGACTCTTTTATGCAATATGTCTCATTCTTGATGCTAAAGTATTATCTTCTCTTATTTTAGAATTATTTAAAATTAGAAAAATTTAAAGAAAAATAAACATTATCATCCCCCTCTCTATATATAATAGTTTATTGAATAAATTGTAACTAAAATGTCTAAATTTTAGAAATCAAATGTAAGTACAAATTTACTTACTCATTTATATTTTTAATATTGTTATAACATTTATAATTGTATAAGGCCCTGTTTAATTGTTTTATCAAATAGTTTTTTTTATCTGAATTTGGTTACAACGAGATACTCAGAATAATCACTTAAAACTGTAGATCTAATTGTTATAGAACATTGTATAACGTGAATTGAAAAATAATATTATTTAAAAAATATATTTTAAAAAATCTTTTATTATATATATATACTCAATATTTTCTATTTAATTTTAATGAATATTTATTACTTATCAATCAAATCATTCAAATAACTAGATATAATAATTATAAATAATTGAGTTATGTGGATTAAATAAACCTTTTATTAATTTCATGTTATTAGGTTAGATAATAAATATGCATTGAATACACTCTTCTCAATATGGATCATATTACTTTTAATTAAATATGTTAAGTGATACGTATATATGGATTTGTCGTTTTATATTTTTGAATGTTTCAAAAACTCTATATTCATGAGAAATTTTAAAAGCAACAGTTTAAATTTTCTATGTTTTGGTTTTTTTTTGGAGATATTTTAATGAGAAATTGTTTTAGATATATCTACGGTGAGAAATTTGAGAAATTGTTAGATCGCCAATGACTTATTATTTTAGATTTTAAACAACATAAAATAGTGATTTAGAGATTTACATGGCATAAAAAAACCAAAACATAGAGCAACCAAAGTTAGACAACGCATGGTAACCCTAATCTAAACACATTTTATTTGAGTGACTAAGTTTATATAATTATAATGATAGAGGGGGCACTCAGATTATAAACTTAACCATTTAAATCAAAAGATTAAAAAAAACAAAACTTAAGTTACAACTATATTTTGTAAATCCAAAATTTCATTATGTAAATAATTTGAATTAATAGTTTTTATAAAATTTTGTTATATTTTTAAGGAACACTTAAAATTGTACAAATTCAACTTTTCTATAAATCTATAAAATAAAATTTCATCTTAATTCACTTAATTAATTTTAATGATTCCATTTTTTTTTTATAATTATAATTATTTTTTTATAATTCCCTTTTTAAATAAATTATAATTATTTTTTTATTAATTAAATAAAATTATAACTTCCCATAAAATTCAATTTAAATTTGAAGTTTTTCTTTAATGATTAAATTTATTGACTTTTTAATTATTCCTAATTTCAATTTCAAAGTATGACATTGATGTTTCCATTATTAAACTTGAAATTTTTTTAAATGATTAAATTTATTGAATTTTTAATTTACTTATGATTTCTAATTTCAACCCATGACATTGATGTTTTCATAATTCTAAGTCTTATTAAATTTGAAGTTTTTTTTTTAAATAATTAAATTTATTTATTTTTTAATTTACTCATAATTTCAACTTGGGACATTGATGTTTCCATTGAATTGAATAATAAGTGATAAGTTTTTTTTAAATAATTAAATTTATTGATTTTTTAATTTACTCATAATTTCAACATGGAACATTGATGTTTTCATTGAATTGAATAATAAGTGACAAAGATAAGTGCGTTCTTAAACTAGTTACCTTAAGTGAACTTAAGTTGTGTAAAATCAAAGTTTCACCATGTTAAGAGTTTGGAACATTGATGTTTTCATTGAATTGAATAACAAATGACAAAGATAAGTGCGTTCTTAAACTAGTTACCTTAAGTGAACTTAAGTTGTGTAAAATCAAAGTTTCACCATGTTAAGAGTTTGAGTTTGAATAGGACAAATGTTTTTTTGATTTTTCTAGGTAATTATTATTAGAATTTACAAATATAATTGTTGATAAAATTGTAATTTTGTATTGTTCAATTTGTATATTTGAATGTATTTAAACATTAGACTTTTTAGATTTGACAATTATCAAATTGCATATTTGAATGTATAGATAAATCTAACACTTTCAAAAACATTTAAGGTATTCAAATTATACAATCTCAATATATTAGAATTATGCAATTTCAATAAATTTTCTAAATTTCTCACTAAAATTTAAACAAAATTAACAAAAATATAACCTACAAAATCGACAAAAATCAAATAATATTGATTTGAATGAATAAAGTTCATTGAATTTTAACAATATGTTCCATGTATGACACCTATGCATTCATTAAATATTAAGTGGCTGAGCTACATGAACAAAAATATAACCTACAAAATCGACAAAAATCAAATAATATTGATTTGAATGAATAAAGTTCATTGAATTTTAACAATATGTTCCATGTATGACACTTATGCATTCATTAAATATTAAGTGGCTGAGCTACATGAGTCCTTAAATTACTCTCAACCAATGATAAAAGCTACCGCTAATTGCATGGTTTGTCTTTTTCTGTCTGTATGTTGTTTTCTTCTCTTTGAGACAATCAATGTGCGTGTAATAATGTCAATGAAAAAACTAAATCGGTGCAAGATAACTTCATTGCTTTTAATAAAAAAATTAATAAGTTTTAATTAAAAGAATGACTCAATGATTGCTCTTAAGTCAAGACACTAATGGTCAATGAAAAGAACAAATCAGTGCATGATACACATCGTTAATCGTTAATGAAAATACTAAATCAGTGCATGATACACATCGTTAATGAAAATACTAAATCAGTGCACGATAACTTTATGGATTTTAATATAAAAAGTACTGTTTATTAAAAAAACGACTCAATGATTGCTCTGAAATCATCATAGCTCCATCAATCTTTTTTATTCAAAAAGAGCATAGCTCCATCAATCAGTTCAAGATGATTTTATTATTTTCTCATAAAAAAATAGAATTAATTAAAAAATATTTAATTAAAAAATATTTAATTAAAAATATTTTTATTAAAAGAATGATTTAATAATCGAGTAAAATAATTTTGTATTAAAATTTTTGCAGAAGTTAATTAATTTTAATCTTGAGTAAATTCTACCATATTTCAAAGTCAGAGTATAGGAAAAAATTATATTTAATAATTTTGCGTATTCTTAAATTACATAAAAAAAATAAAAAATTTAATTTGAGTTATAAATAGATAATAACTCTATTTTTCTACATCACATGAGAGAAATAATGTTTTTAATGCTTATGCCCAATTCTAAAATTTAATTTGAGTTATAAATAGATAATAACTCTATTTTTTTACATCACATGAGAGAAATAATGTTTTTAATGCTTATGCCCAATTCTAAAATGATGTATAATTTCAAAAATTAAATTTGAGTTACAAAATAATGAGAACTCTAATTTTCTAGATAAATTTGTTACAAGATTAGACAATTTTTTTAATGATTTTTCTTAAATTATTATGGATCCATCTTAAATCAATACATGATAAATTTATTAAAATAATAATGAATGATTGCTCTTAAACTAGTATAGATTTATCTTAATCCCTAATCTAATAAGCAACTATAGAAATCAAAAGAAATAGAAATGTAAGGGGTTAAGATGAATATATGTTGGTTTATTTTATTATAGATTTTGATCATTATTATGTTCTTTTTGCTTTTTATTATTATTATGGTCCATTATTATTCATTTTTCATTTTTAGAGACTTCAATCTTTTTCAATTTAATGTTATAGACGTGGCATATCTTCTTGGGCTATATATGCACCTTACTACTCTAAGTGCAATAAAAATGTTTTTTTTTTTTTTATCCCATGGAGTAAGAGGTTAAATTGTTTATGGTTGGTAGACTACTACTCATCTTAAGTTAGAGGTTATGAGGTGGGGTTTCAATAGTCGAGAGGTCTGATTGTGCTACGACTAAAGCCCTGCATTTACATATTCAAGGCAAGTTGTGGATTATAATGTTTGGGAGCATTTGGGATTACTAGTGTTGGATCATCAAAGGTGAGTAAGGTATGCACTCTGATGGGGTTTCTTTATATAGCTCTTGGCTAACTACTAGGGTCTAGGTTGTGCGTGAGCTTATTTCAATAAAAAAATGCATGTCTCTTTTAAAACCTAAAAAGAGTTATCCCAAATTATTTCTTTGTTACCACTGGAGATAACCGAGAAATGATCAAATTGTGGCAAGCCAAATGCATCACATGTGACTTGATTTATTTGAGAATGAGTGGGTAAAGAGAGGGTTATTTTAAATTAATGTTGTGATTTCATGTATTTGTTGCAGAGACAGAGTTTCGTTGCTTTTATTAAACTAGCAAACCTTGAACGAGTGAATGAGAATGTTGAAACGAATTAGGGCATGGACATGCTATATGAGTCAGATTGCAAAAAGGAGTTTGTGTTATCTCCATTGTGAAGTTGTCATCAAAGTAGGAGTTCATCATCGAGGCAATGACACATTTTGTTTTTGGAAAGATTTCATCCTTGACCACCTTTGGTGGCCTCAAACTCAATTCATGGAAACAAGGTGTAAATGTGAAAGTGACCATGATTATAACAATGATGGAAAATTAAGAGATCTAAATCAATGTGAGTTGACATTGCTCTAACTTCTCTTATTTTCAATGCCAAACATCTTAATTTATAGATAATTTCCAAGAAAGTATCAACTAGCTACTAAGCCAAGCTAGCTCGATAATCTAGCATAGTGTCAAAAAACATAGACTACTACCCTCCTCTATTCAAGTGTTGCACACAAGTTCAACCATGTGAGAAATTTCTTTCTCAAATCTTCCTCTACATGACCTCCATATTTGATCAATAAATGGTAGGATTATGGCTCATTTGTCTTGCCAACATGGATGTTATACATAATTAACATGTAATTTCTCTACAATTTAAATAATCAACCTAAGATCATGCTTCTTCTTCTAGGATAGAAGAGTTGTCTTTCGTAGAAGATTTCCTTAAACAAATGGTGGTCCTTGGATTGCAAGTGTGGACACCTCTTCTTTCCCCTTAACCTTGACCCTTCAAACTTTTCTCTTAGATGTGCAACTCTCGAGATGAAGTTTTGGATGAAGCCTCCAACACTTCACTTCCCAATGTTCAGCTAGCTTGCAATTCCAACAAGAATCCCTACGATTGTTTGTGTTGCTTAACATTCTATTTTTGTTCATGTCCTTTTTGTTTTGTTGGCTAGAAGAATTGGTCCTTAGATCCTTCTTCTTCTTTTAAAGACAATCTATCCTTTTGCTGAAGGCTTCATTCTTCCATCACATAGTCACTTGGTGATCTCTCATACCACAAAATGAACATGCATTCGAGTGCAAACAATCATCAATCTCGTGGCTTCTCTTTTTACAATAGAAACTAAAAAGAGATGCTTTGCCATACCTCTTGGGTTTATTCTTGTGCTTTCCAATTTGTTTGCTTGGTCCTCCAAATGTTAGTGCATATTTGGATGGTGGAAGCATCCCTTGGATACCCTCATTCAAGATTCTAAAAGAACGTTGGAATAATGGTCTATTATCCACTCATTTTTCCATTTCCTTTTATTCAATCATTCTTTCCTTGACAAAGGTTATCTTGGTGGTCTTACCTTGATCCAATATTTTAAGAGATGGACTGCATTCACTCACATCCTCTTTTCCACCAAAACCCAAGCCTTCATTCTTAATCATTTTTAGCTACAATGAAGCTTACAATCCCTTGGCTTCTCTTACGCAACCCTTAACCACCATAGCCCATTTGTCTCATTAGCTTGGAACTTATGTTTCTAGTATGTTTTTCAAAATTACTAAAGGGATCTTCTAAAATAGATTGAGAAAGATCCTTAGAGGGTGAGCTTATTGTGCTTTTCTCAGTCATGGTGTTGGATTATATGATAGTAACATAAGGTTCTTGCACTTCTTTGGTCTATTCGACAACTACTTGTAACTTGGCCAATGGCTCCTCCTTCACTACCAATTCTTGGTACAGATAAGTCATCATTCGAGTGAGCCTTTATTCTCGTTTATCATCCAAATCAATCACTTTCTATCCCAATTAAAAGAGCTAAAAAAATTTCTTGTTCTAATCTACCATAATAGTGGTGAGAGGGTCCCAACATTCAAGTATTGGTTCCAAAAGGAAACAATTTGTTAGTAGTCTGTTTCTTTTCTATATTTGTTATCTTCTTGTTAAACCTCTATATTTTCTTCTTCAAGTGTTGATTCTCCTCTTGGATATGCACATTCATGGTCCATAGGTTTTCCAACCATTCTGTTTCTAGTGTTTTACCCATACTATTTTTGGATTTCTCCTCAAATCTAGCAACTTCTTTGATGCAGGAGCATCGTCAACAAGTGTGAGTGGAGGACAACTAGATATACACCAACACACATTTTGAAGAAATTTTGAATTTCAAGAGAAGAACCTTTAATGTAATAGTTGGAAGGATGAAATTGCTTTTAATGTTTTGGGGATTGTAATATAGATCTTGAGCGTTCGCTCTCATCTATCGGTTGTAGGAATTTATTGTAATAAATGTAATGTAGATGGTAGTTTTTAATTTCGATAAGATAGCTTAAGGTTGTAGGAGGGAAAACTCAAGAATACTCCCTCGTAGATGTATTGTATTATCATTCTCATTGTAAGAGAGCAAGAGAGAAAGAGAGCATAGGAGAGTAGAGAATAATAGAGACTGTAGAAGTTGTATGAGTAGATAGTTGTTGCTATTGAACCATGTACATAAGCACTTGAATTAATATAAGAATGCTTTGATCCAATTTCATGGTGTATGCATTTATTGAATGGTATGTTTACATGTTGCTTATATTCTCTGTCATGCATTTGTTTAGATGCCATATATGTGTGATTTCATGTTGAATGTATGAAGTCTGTGAGGAGAGTATGAGTTTCAATTGTTTCGCTTCCTGATAATTCCTGCAAGGAGTGCAGTGAAAGTCCGCAAAGAGTGCGTCGACGAGATTCAGATTTTTACCTGAGAAAAATCCCAGGAGAGATAACGTTAACTTATACCAGTAGGAGTGCAAGTATAGCACAAATCCGTGCAAGGTGTGCGCAGGCTAAGAAAAGCCTTAGACTTATCCAACCCAAGTGAGTGGTTGAATAACTTCTGTCGCAAGGAGTGCGTGAAGTTGAAGTATTCGAATAACCAGAGGTTATCGTGAAGGCCGCAAGGAGTGCACACATGATTCCTTGAGTTTGCAATAAGGATCAAGATCAGGAAGTGTAGAGTCGAGGGAAGTCCAGAGGAAAGACGAGGGTTGAAGTAACCTCGTGGAAACAAGCTTATAAGGGTTGATGTCGAGTTAATTGGCCAGGAGACATTGAGAGTCTCAACGGACGGTGGAAATTCCTAAAGGGAGAAACGCCGATTTCTGTGGACCGTTGGATCTAGTAGATCTACAGGAAGGATAAGGGCGAGAGTCTTTCAACACTCACAAGCTCAGGAGGGATAGTATCCATCGTTATAAAGGAGAGATCTAACTTTTTATCTCTTCCATGAGAAAGAGAAATCGGAAAGTCAGGAGTCAAAGGTTTGAAGGAGAGAGCCATATTCCAACATCAGGGAACGCAAAATTTTGATTCACGGAGAGTAGATCTGGACCATTGGATTATGGGAGATAGTGGACCGTCGATCTATCATGAGTAGAACTCGGGGTTCGGGGTTTGGAAGAAAGGAGGTGAGCTAGCTTTTAGAATTTGTGAAGTGCGAAGTCCTGAAGTATTTGGGGAGTTGGGTCCCAAGTCATAGTTGGAGGTCACACCGTCGGAGAATAAAAGGGGGGAGCTAGCGTTCGATTAGCTCTAATTCGGAGTTCGACGATTGGAAGAGTCAGAGAGACTCGTAGTAGAATACCGGAGATCCCGAAGTCGCGAGGCACCTTTTGGTTAGGCCCGTGGTCACAACTAGTGGTCATGTGGAGAGGAGACTTACTGCTAGTGCTTATTCACGCAGGTGTAGTTTCGTAAAAATGACCCGTGTATTTTTTTTCATGGGGGTTTCAATAGGGACTTGGAGAGATTCTTCATCTCGGGAATAGAGGAAGATCCATAGACCGAGAGGTCAGCAGACCCTCCTGAGGTAGGGGCTCTACGTCAGGTGGTATCCGAGATAGCAACTATTGTTTTATGTAGAGAGAAGATAGAGGACAGTTGTGGTTTGAATTCTATGTGGACAGGTTGAAACAATGTCGCCAAGGAGACGTCCATAAAGAACTTTACCCGATCTAGCCTTGGAGAGGGAAATGAGAGAACTTCATGCTCGATTAGATGCTATGGAGACAACACATAGATGAACACATGATACTAGAGTTATTAGTGAGGCTGAAAGAGAGAACAAAGAAGGAGCAGAAGAAGTTGTAGCTGAAGATGCTGCAGAAGAACGTCTATTTAAAGTTGTTGCAAGGATAGGTGCCAGAGAAAAATTGGACATCCCGATGTATGAATGCAACTTGGATGTCGAGGAGCTACTAGATTGGCTTAGATCTCTAGATAAATACTTTGACTATGAGACTGTTGAAGAAGATAAGAAAGTTAAGCACACTATCATTAGGATGAAAGGACATGCAACACTGTGGTGGGATTAACTGTAGACTGATAGGCGTTTTAAGGGAAAACAAAGAATTAAAAGCTGGGACATGATGGTAGCGAAGATGAAATCCAAGTTCATACCCAGAGATTATCAAATCAATTTGTTTCGAAGAATGTAGAATTTGAGACGGAAAGGGATGACAATGAAGGAATACACTGAGGAATTCTACAGACTTAACATCATAGCGGGTCATCATGAGAGTGATGATGAAAAGGTCGCTAGATATATGAATGGCCCGAGATATGAGGTTCAGGACGAGATGAGCATGGTGACAATCAGAAATGTGGAAGATGCTTATCAGGTTTCTCTGAAGGCAGAAGATAAATTGGTTTGAAAGCAAGGTCAAAGGGGCAGAGGTAGAAGTCAGAGTAGAGGCAAAGAAATTGCCTAGGATAGAGTACAGAAGCCCAAGGATGAAGAAAATAAACCTCATAACCACCCAGAAAGGGGAGGAAGTTCACAAGGGAAACAATATGCAGATAGGAACACTTTTCCTTGAGCAAGAGGAAGAGGAAGAGGCAGAGGAGGTGAAGTAAAGTGTTTTGACTGTGGGAAGATATGACACAAATCTTGGGAATGTCCCAATAGAAAAAGGGATGGAAGAGGCGAAGCTCACATTTCAGAAGCGCAAAGGTGAAATGTTGAGGCAGGAGATGCAAAAGGTGGAAGATCCTTGATGATGAGGAAGATTCTCTTGAAGCCAGAGAAAGAGATGGAGAATCCAATCCAGAGGAATAGTTTGTTTAGGACTGCTTGCAAAACCAAAGATAGGGTATGCAAGGTGATAGTTGACAGTGGAAGCACGGATAACTTAGTATCCACAGAGATGGTGGAGAAGCTGGAATTGGAGACAATTGCACATCCAAGCCCATATAAAGTTTCATGGTTGCAAAAAGGACATCAGGTAATAGTCACTAAACAATGTTTAGTTGAATTTAAGATAGGGGGTTATAGAGATGAGATTTTATGTGATGTAAATCCCATGGATGTATGTCATCTTTTGTTGGGGAGGCCTTGGAAATATGACATAAATGTTATTCATGATGGAAGAAAAAACACTTATGCCTTGGAGAAGAATGGTAGGACACATATGTTGCTGCCAATTGAAGATAAGAAGGTGGAAGAAGAAACAAGCAATACTATACTTCTCATGAGTGGGAAGGAACTTTTGGATGAAGTCAAGAAAGATGAGGAAATGCAGTTTGATGTGGTTAGAAAACCTAGAGTCATCTTGACCAATGCTTCGATAGATGGTCTACCTGAGGAAATTTAGGAACTGCTGGAGAATTTCGCTGATATAGTGGTGGACGATTTATCTTGTTCATTGCCGCCCATTAGAAGTATAAGCCATGACATTGACCTTATACTAGGAGCGATTTTTCCAAACAAATCCGCGTACAAATTGATGCCACAAGAGAATGAAGAGGTTAAGAAGCAAGTCTGGGATTTGATGGACAAAGGGTTGATTAGAGAAATCTTGAGTCCATGCGTTGTACCAACAGTGTTAAGTCCGAAGAAGTATAGTGGATGGAGAATGTGTATAGACTCGAGGGCTATAAACAAAATCATCATCAGGTATAGATTTCCTTTACCCATAATGGACGACTTGATGGATTGCTTGAGTGGGGCAAAGTTTTTTTTGAAAATTGATTTGAAAAGTGGATATCATCAGATTAGAATGAGGGAAGGTGATGAATGGAAGACAACATTCAAGACGAATGAAGAACTGTATGAATGGGTTGTCATGCCATTTGGCTTGACGAATGTGACAAGTACTTTTATGATATTGATGAACGAAGTCTTGAAAGATTTCATTGGAAAATTTGTAATTGTATATCTTGATGATATACTGATCTCCAGTAAGACTGATAAAGAGCATTTGAGGCATTTAACTTCAGTGATGAGGAGGTTGAAACAAGAGAAGTTGCTGATAAATCTAAATAATTCATCTTTCATGAAGACAAAGCTTATTTATTTAGGTTTTGTGATCTCTTCGAATGAATTGAAGATGGACCCGGAGAAGGTAAAAGAAATCAAAGAATGGTTGTCGCCAAGGAATATCTTTGAAGTCAGAAGCTTCCATGGATTAGCCAGTTTTTACAGGAAGTTCATCAGAAATTTTAGTGGGATCTGTGCGTCAATGATGGACACGGTCAAGAAAAGACATAAATATTTTCATTGGATAGAGGAGGCAGAGAAAAGTTTCAAGTTGTTGAAAGAGAAGATAACTGAACAACCAGTTCTGGTTCTACCAGATTTTAGCAAAACATTTCAAGTGAGATGTGACGCAAGTGGATTTGCGATTGGAGCAGTCTTAAGTCAAGACAATATACCAGTTGCATACTTTAGTGAGAAACTGAATGAGGCCAAAATAAATTACTCCACTTATGTTAAAGAGTTTTATGCAATCATACAAGCGCTGAAGAAATGGAGGCACTACCTGGTTCCAAAAGAGTTCATTTTGTATAGCGAAAATCAGGTCTTACAGTTTATAACCAGACAAGATAAACTGAACTAGAAGCATGCAAAATGGGTTGAGTTTATGTAGGACTTTACTTTTGTTATAAAGCACATTTATGGAAATGCTAACAAGGTTGCATATGCATTGAGCAGGAAATGTTTGATTTTGTAGGAGTTTCGAGTGAAGACCTTAGGTTTTGATAGCCTTAAGGAAATGTACAGAGATGATTCAGATTTCAAGGACACTTACGAAGCATGTGAGAATCCTGTTTTAAGGGATGAGAGCCAATGGATTGAATATTTAATTCAGGATGGACTACTATTTAAAGGAAATCAGTTGTGTATCCCGAAGAGTTCTATGAGAGAAAATCTTTTGAAGGAAAAACAGAGTGGTGGATTGGCTGGACATTTCGGCCATGATAAAACATTTGCGTAACTGAACAATTTGTATTATTGGCCAGGAAAGAGAACATATGTGCGGAAATTTGTCAATAGATGTAGAATCTGCCAGCACAAAAAGGGGAAAATACAGAATATTGGGTTATATCAACCATTGCCAATACCAGAGAGGCCGTGGGACGCGGTAAGCATGGATTTTGTGTTGGGACTGCCAAGGATGCAGAGAGGTTGTGATTCCATATTTGTGGTAGTCAATAGATTTTCCAAAATGGCACATTTCATTCCATGTTAGAAAACTAGTGATGCAACACACATTGCAAATATGTTTTTCAAAGAAGTTGTTCGACTTCATGGGTTACCCAAGAGTATTGTTTCAGATAGAGATACAAGATTTGTTGGTTATTTATGGAGGACACTATGGAAGAAGTTGGGGATGAATTTATCTTTTAGTTCAACATATCACCCTCATATGGATGGACAAACTAAGGTATTAAATCGAAGTTTGGGGGACTTATTGAGGAGTTTAGTAACTGAACATCACAATCAGTGGGATCAGATTCTGGCACAAGTAGAATTTTCATATAATGACTCACCTAATAGGAGCACTGGACAGAGCCCATTCTAGATAATGTATGGAATGCAACCAAGAGGAGTATTTGAGTTGAGGAACTTAGAACATAGTGAGTTCAGGAGTGCTGGAGTGGAAGATTTTGCAGCAGAGATGTAGGAGCTCCACAGTAAGATTAAAGAGCGGTTGCAGAGTTCTAACAACGAATACAAGCGCAGAGAAGATCATCACAGAAGAGATTCAATTTGAAGTGGGAGAGTTAGTCTTAGCACACCTCATAAAAGAAAGGTTCCCAAGGGGAACATATAATAAGCTGAAAATGAAAAATATAGGGTCGTGTAAGATTTTAAGAAAATTTGAGGCAAATTCTTATGAGATAGAATTGCCAGATGAATGGGCATATCACCCATATTCAATGTAGTAGATATGTATCATTATAGATCAGATGAAGCAAAGGATCAGAAGGAAATTCAATGGGTCAAACAGATGCCTATAGCCGAAAAGCCGTAGATGGAAAAGATCATTGATTAGAGAGTTAACAAGAAAACCCGAAGGAAGACATATCTTGAATATTTGGTATAGTGGAAGGGACACCCGATTGAAGATGCCAGTTAGGAAAGTGAAGTAGATATCTAGAAACATGGACAGATGGTGCAGGAGCTCATGGACAGGAGTCCATGAAATTTTCAGCCAGAGGAGTATGATGCAGGAGCATCGTCAACAAGCGCGAGTGGAGGACAGTTGGATATACACCAACGCGCATTTTGAAGATATTTTGAATTTCAAGAGAAGAACCTTTAATGTAATAGCTAGAAGGATGTAATTTCTTTTAATGTTTTGGGAATTGTAATACAGATCTTGAGCGTTCGTTGTCATCTGTCAGTTGTAGGAATTTATTGTAATAATTGTAAAGTAGATGGTAGTCTTTAATTTCTATAAGATAGCTTAAGGTTGTAGGAGGGAAAACTCAAGAAGACTCCCTCATAGATGTATTGTATTATCATTCTCATTGTAAGAGAGCAAGATAGCAAGAGAGCATAGGAGAGTAAAGAAGAACAAAGACTGTAGAAGTGGTATGAGCAGATAGTTATTTCTATTGAACCATGTATAGAAGCACTTGAATTAATATAAAAATGCTTTGATCCAATTTCATGGTGTATTATGAATGTTGTATGCATCTATTGAATGGTATGTTTACAGGTTGCTTATATTATCTGTTATGCTTTTGTTTCGATGCCATATATGTGTGATTTCATGTTGAATGCATGAAGTGTGTGAGGAGAGTATGAGTTTCAATTGTTTCTCTTCCTGAGAATTCCTGCAAGGAGTGCAGTGAAAGTCCACAAAGAGTGCGTCGACGAGATTCTGAGTTTTACCTCAGAAAAATCCTAGGAGAGATAATGTTAACTTATACCAGTAGGAGTGTAAGTATAGCAAAAAGTCGTGCAAGGTGTGCGCAGGCTGAGGAAAGTCTTAGAATTATCCAACCCAAGTGAGTGGTTGAAGAAATTTTTTCGCATGGAGTCTGTGAAGTTGAAGTATTCAAATAACCAGAGGTTATCGTGAAGGCATCAAGGAGTGCGCGCATGATTCCTTAGAATCCTTGAGTTTGCAACAAGGATCAAGCTCAGGAAGGATAGAGTCAAGGGAAGTCCAGAGGAAAGATGAGGGTTGAAGCCACCTCATGGAAACAAGCTCAAAAGGGTTGATGCCGAGTTATTTGGCCAGGAGCCACTGAGAGTCTTGACGGGTGGTGGAAATTCCTGAAGGGGGAAACACTGATTTCCTTGGACCGTTGGATCTAGTAGATCTGCGAGAAGGATAAGGGAGATATTCTTTTAACACTCACAATCTTAGGAGGGATAGTATCCGTTGATCTCAAGGAGATATCTAACCATTTATCTCTTCTGTGAGAAGTAGAAATTGGAAATTCAAGAGTCAGAGGTCCGAAGGAGAGAGCCATATTCAAACATCAAGGAACGTGAAATTCTGATTCGTAGAGAGTAGATCTGGACCATTGGATCATGAGAGATATTGGACCGCCGATCTAGCACGAGTAGAACTCGAGGTTTGGGGTTCAGAAGAAAGGCGGTTAGTTATCTTTCAACATTTGCGAAGTGTGAAGTCCCGAAGTATTTGGGGAATTGGGCCCCAAGTCATAGCTGGAGGTCACACCATCGGAGAATAAAAGGGGCGATCTAGCGTTCACTAAGCTCTAATTCGGAGTTTGACGGTTTGAAGATTTGGGGAGACCCGTAGTAGAATATTGGAGGTCCCGAAGTCGCAAGGTACCTTTTGGTTAGGAACGTGGTCACAACCAGTGGTCACGTGGATATGAGACTTACTCCTAGTGCTTATTCGCACAGGTGTAGTTTCGTAAAAAGGACCTATGGATTTTTTTTCATGGGGGTTCCAATAGGGACCTGGAGAGCTACTTTAGCTCGAGAATAGAGGAAGATCCATAGACCGGGAGGTCAACAAACCTTACTGAGATAGGGGCTCTACGTTATTCTTCAATTTCATAGATTCAATCGCTCTAATACCAAACTTATTAGTAAAAAATAGGCCTATGACCTACTCATCTCATCAACATGGATCTTCTATGCAAAATTAAAATGTGTTTTCTCTGCAATTTAAAAAATCAAAATCATATCATGCTTCTAGAGACATGAAGGAATGGTTCTATTTTGTATTTTTTTGGAGGCTTGGTTACTTGAAGTGCCAAGTCCAATCCATGGAAAACAAATCCAATTCTATATCTACAATTTATGATGTGCCAAATAAACAATGCACTTTACTACCATTTGATATTTATCCCAACTAAAAACAAGATGCTAGCACTCTTACATAAACAATACACCCACTCTACAATAGTCATCCAAACAATTACTTGATTCATGTTGCTTTCTTCCAAGCCATTGAATGCCATTCTGACCAAAGTATATATATGCATATATTTGTTTGTTTACATATGGGTGGCTAGATTGGATTTATCAAACCCTATAAGTTGAAGTGCGTTCTAGCTCCTTGATAATTACTATGCAATACTTGGTTAATCATTACAATGGATGTAGGTAGAAAATAAACACTATGGATGTTTGAATAGGCCACATGATGCTAAATCTAATTGTTCAAATGCTTAGGCAGGGGACAATTAATTGTAGGTGAATGCCTCATAATTTACATAGAGAAGATAAATTGCAAATTGGGGTTATAACTCGTGGTTTTCCCAATAAGAATCACACTAACAAATTAATTAGAGGAATTGAGTTGTGGCTAATCAAGTGGTTGTCATAACTGGAAGTTTTTAACCCTTACAAGTGAATAAATCATGCAAATTGTTAATCAAAACATAAATAACAACAATGACACATACATAGTACATAAATATTTACCCCATAAACTCTTAACTATGAAAACCAACCAACTTAGAGATACACCTATATATTCTTCAATGCATTGACTTAGCCATTCACAATAAAACATTTAGGTATCAACATAATCCAAAACCCTAATATGCTAACCCTAATTAGATTACAACATTATCTCTCAACCAACATACATTACAACGGGTCAAAAATGCACAAAAGAAAAAAAAAATGCAACCTCAAACCCTAGGCTCATGGACGAGTGCATAGTTCACTTGCTAAAACCAAAGCCTCACACATAAGTGCACAATCTACATGTAAAGAATATAACACATCTGCAATAGTATCCCACTTGTTGTTTTCTTTGCAAAATAGTGGGTAAGGTCACATATTCAAGGCAACAATTCCCATTAATTCTCCACACTAAGAGAACTTCTTAATACTAGTAGAATTTGTCAATGAGTCTACAACATTTTTTAATGCCTCAACTTTCCCCAGCAACACCTTTTTGTATTCAAACATTTCTCTCACAATGTAATGTCCCCATTTTGGATTCCCCTGCTTTGTGGTTGGAGGGGACCTTTTGGGTTTATGTCATCCTGACTAGAGGAGTAAATTAAGATTAACATTGAGCTCGAGCGGTTTGGAGGAATTATATGAGGCCCAACCTAGTCCATTTATCATATTTCATCATTGGGATCACTTCCACACAATTCACTCTTGGTTTCATGGCATTTCGACAATTCTCGTAATTTTGGGCTATTATTGGGCATAATTTAATTAAATGCACAAAAGGTGTTATTTAGATCATACTATCTAAGGGGATACTTGAGTGTAATAGCTCGTTGGAACTAGGATTAAAAGATCTAAATTTTGGGAGGATGAGAAAGGGACTTTCGATGTCTGAGAATGTCTTATAAGATAATTAATCACTTTTCGGAATTAAAAAAGGGATTAATTAATTATTTAATGTCATAAGGGCGGAAACGTGACATTTTAAAAAGTGTCATTGAGTAATTAATTAAAAGGGGGAGTTTAAGTGACTTAAAGTTTATAAAGTAACTTTACTTTATTAAAAGGGTAAAAAGGGTGAAAAAAAGGGTCAACAAAGAGACAAAAGGAAAATGAGAGGCGCCCTCTCTCATTATGCATATTGTTATTTTCTAAAACAAAATTGAGAGAGCTCTTGTGGCTTTGGCTCTTTGGACGAAAA